>PVIU01030745.1:0-15705 GCA_004026605.1 Ondatra zibethicus | reverse complement strand
ATCACCTTCATCATCACCACCACCACCATCACCACCACTACCATCATCACCTTCATCATCACCACCACCACCATCACCACCACTACCATCATCACCTTCATCATCACCACCACCACCATCACCACCACTACCATCATCACCTTCATCATCACCACCACCACCATCACCACCACTACCATCATCACCTTCATCATTACCACCACCACCATCACCACCACCACCATAGGATCAAGCTGCATGGTCAGAGCTGAGCTGCAGAGTGGGGTGCACTGGAGACTGCACAGATGGACAGCAAGCTCAGACAGACAGGTGGACACATGGGCAGATGGCAATCTAAGAGGCCTACATCAATGGGAACGGGCCAAGCTGAGCTCAAGCTCCTGGGTCAGTGGGGATTTCCCTGTCTGTCAGTGTCTTGACACACAGGCTAGGTAACACACAAGGAGGTGGATGAGAATTTGGTAGAACCTTTGCTACCACAGTGTCAGATCTAGGTGAGAAAACTGCACCCTTTCCTCAGTCTGGTGTGTCCAGTGTGTTCTCGTGCCTGGCTTCTCTGACACAATTTTACTGTGCTGTGTACTTTCACAGTCCCATTTACTTTGTACATTTATAGTGTGGCACTGTGTCTACTTCCAGGAATAGTCTTAGCCACCAGCCTGGGTCTTTTGGGTGTGCAGGGTGGATGGGTCTGTTCATCTACCCACCAGGTGGGCAGGCGTCTTCCATTCTCAACATGGAGGCAAAATCTACCCATAAAGAAGAGTCTCTCAGAGCAGGGCACAACCTGATCACAGATGAAGAAAAGTAGGAACAGAGGCTGGAGAGATGGCTAAGCGGTTAAGAACACTGGTTGTTCTTCCAAGGGTCCTGAGTTCAATTCCCAGTCAACTTCATGGTGGCTCACGACCATCTGTAATGGGATCTGATGCCCTCTTCTGGCAGGCATGCATGCAGACAGAGTACTCATACCAAAAAAAATAGGTGCATACATCTCAAATAAGATTTAAAAACTGGCAATAAGCTATTACAATAGAAAATACATGTATACATAGGCCTTGGTAGCATGGCTTTGTCACAACGCTGGGAACTGAACCCAGGGCCTCAAAAATGTTGTGTGCAAATAAATCTTCTGTCACTGAGCTATACCCCTCATCCTTTAACTTTTCAAATATGATAAATAAAAGTTGCTGTATATAATTTTACCTGCATAGTTTATATATGTATTATATATGCATGAGAAAACATGTTAAATTTTAGCTACATAAAGTGCAATCTAAGTATGCTACTGCTAAGAACAATGTAAACTAAAACTTTAAAGTGAATAAAAATGATATTTTAAGAAAAATATTTTTCTGAATAAAAGTGAGAGCAACAATGTCGAACACTGTAAACTGGATGTTTACTGTCTACTCCATTAATATGTTGAAGCCCTAACCATCTGACTGTATTCTGCAATAGAGTCTTTGTAGAAATAAGGACCATAAAATGAGATCACAAAGATCTGGGCTCTGAAGACTATAGACAGAAGTTTCTTTCCCTTCCAGTCTTACAGCCATTCAGTCCCAAAGAAACACAAGGAGGCTTATATAATTATAAACTGATTATCCTCTTAGCACAGGCTTATTGCTAACTAGCTTTTACAACTTAAATTAACCCATGATCCTTGCCTATGTTAGCCACATGGCTTGGTACCTTTTCTCCGTGAGGTGTTCTCATCTTGTTTCTTCTGCACCTGGCTGGTGACAGCGTCTGCCTTTCCTTTTCCCAGAATTCTCCTAGTCTGGTTGCCCAGCCTATACTTCCTGCCTGGCTACTGGTCAACCAGTGTTTTATTAAACCAATATGAGTGACAAATCTTAACACTGTACAAGAGCATTGTCCCACAGCAGAAAACACTTCTGGATATGACAGCAGCTGCCACACTCACGAGCTGACAGCAGCTGTGGCTGCCAGCAGCCGGCCAAGCCAGTCAACACTCCAGCATGGAGTGGGAAGGGCTCCCATTCCTAATTGTTAATGGCTTCTTGGGGAAGGAAAGTCTGTATTCTTGGAAGATGTAGTTCCTAGAGGGGGAATCACAGTCCCACTGGATGGTCTCACACCTAGAAGTATGCATGGACATCACAAACAAACAAGAAGATACAAAATTTGGGGGTAGTACGGGTGAATCTGGGAGGAATTAAGGGGAGGTGTTGGGGAGGAATATGATCGAAGCACATTGTATGAAGTTCTCAAAGAAATGGGTGAAGTTTTTTAAAAGCAGAAGTGGGCTCAGTTTGACAGAATGGACGTACAAGATCTCTTCTTCCTTGTGAGCATGAGCCAGTGCTATCCTCTCTCCCAGCTCACACGGAAAGGCCATCTGAAGACACTGACAGAGAGCAAGCTGTTGTCAACGTGGAAGGAAGGACTCCAGAGTCAACCGCACTAGCGCACCCAGCCCAGATGTGGAAAACAGGCCATCTGTGGTTCAAGCAACCCTTGTGCTGTAGACTTTGTTTGGGCAGGCCAAGCTGCCAAACGCGTTAATAATGGATAACATTCAGTACATGACCAATAAAATAAAAATAGCTGTTTTAAAACCATAGAAAGTTTAAACAAGACCAAATTTGCACATAGTAATTTGGCATTGTGTAATCTGAGAGCACTTGAAATCAAATAATCATTTGATAGTCATGAGAAATTTCACCCGTGGTTCACTTAGTGATACTAGATTAAATAGAAAATCAATATACATATAAAGTCAGCAACCTTGACCTGTTCCCTAGTATGCTGTGCCTGATTCAGTGCAGATGAATCATTTTTAAATTTTTGTTTTATTTTTAATTGTGTGTGTGTGTGTGTGTGTGTGTGTGTGTGTGTGGTGTGTACATGTGCATGTAAGTGAAAGTTCCCATGGAGATCAGAAGAAAGTATCAAATCCACTGAAGCTGGATTTACAGAGTTGGGAGAACCAAACTCAGACCGGAAGAGCCACACACATTCTTAAGAGCTGAGTTGTCTCTCCAGCCACCAGATGGAGAATTTTAATGAATTTATTAGACTATAATGTTTTCTGTTGCTTACCAGACAAAAGTTAAAAATGAAATTCAACTGATCTACTTATAGTGGTGGATACATGAACTGAGCTTGACTACAGGACCGTTTCACAATTTATGCGTATAGAAAATCATCCTGGCCAGGAGGTGGTGACCCAAACCTTTATTCCCAGCACTCGGGAGGCAGGCACATCTTTGATTTGAGGCCAGCCTGGTCTACAAAACTAGTTCCAGAAGGGCCAAGGCCACACAGAGAAACCATGCTTTGAAAAAAAAATCAGAAGGAAAAAGAAAAGAAAAAAATGGGAAGGTCATGAAGTTTGATACCTAGGGATATGTGGGGGAAATCAGGGCAAGGGGAATGGTCAAAATATTTTGTGTCAACCAGACAGATACCTAACAGAGAAATAAGAGAACTAACAGATATCTTGACTCAAATGGAATTAACAGACATCTACAGAACACTCCACCCAAACACAAAAGAATATACCTTCTTCTCAGCACATCATGGAACCTTCTCTAAAATTGATCACATACTCTGTAACAAATCAAACCTCAACAGATACAAAAAAATTGGAGTAACCCCTGTATCTTAGCAGATCACCATGGTTTAAAATTAGAATTCAACAGCAACACTAATTTCAGAAAGCCTACAAACACATGGAAATTAAACAGTGTTCTATTGAACCACTTTGGGTCAAGGAAGAAATAAAGAAAGAAATTAAAGATTTCCTAGAATTCAACAAAAATGAAAGCAAAACGTACTCAAACCTATGGGACACTATGAAAGCAGTGCTAAGAGGAAAATTCATAACACTTAAGTGCCTACATAAAGAAAGTGGAGAAGGCTCACACTAGTGAATTATCAGCACACCTGAAAGCTCTAGAACAAAAAGAAGCAGACTCACCCAGGAGGAGAAGACAGGAAATAATCAAATTAAGGGCCAAAATCAACAAAATAGAAACAAAGAAAATACAAAGAATCGATAAAACAAAGAGCTGTTTTGTTGAGAAAATCGACAAGATAGACAAACCCTTATCCAAACTAATCAAAAGGCAGAGAGAGAATATCTAAATTAACAAAATCTGAAATGAAAAGAGGGACATAACAGCAGACACTGAGGAAATGCAGAGAATCATTAGATCATACTACAAAAATCTGCACTCCACAAAATTGGAAAATGTAAAAGAAATGGACAATTTTCTGGATAGGTACCACATACTAAAATTAAGTGAAGACCAAGTGGACAATTTAAATAAACCTATAAGCTGCAAGGAAATAGAAACTGTCATCAAAAGCCTCCCCTCCGCAAAAAAAAGGGTCAGATGGTTTCAGTATAGAATTCTACCAGAACTTCAAAGAAGAGCTAATACCTATATTCCTCAAAGTGTTCCACATAATAGAAACAGAAGGAACACTGACAAACTCTTTTTATGAAGCTACAGCTACCCTGATACCAAAACCACACAAAGACTCAATCAAGAAAGATAATTACAACCAATCTCACTCATGAACATGGATGCAAAAATACTCAATAAAATATTAGCAAACCAAATCTAAAAACACATAAAAAAAATCCACTGTGACCAAGTCGGCTTCATCCCAGAGATGCAGGGATGGTTCAACATATGAAAATCTATCAATGTAATCCACCATATAAATAAATTGAAAGAAAAAACCATATGATCATCTCTTTAGATGCTGAAAAAGCATGAGACAAAATCCAACACCCCTTCATGATAAAGGTCTTGGAGAGATCAGGGAAACAAGGATCATATCTAAACATAATAAAAGTAATATACAGAAAGCCGACAGCCAACATCAAATTAAGTGTAGAGAAATTCAAAGAGATCCCCCTAAAATCAGGAACAAGACAAGGCTGTCCACTCTCTCCGTATCTATTTAACATAGTTCTTGAAGTTCTGGCTAGAGCAACAAGACAACAAAAGGAGATCAAGGGGATTCAAATTGGAGAGAAAGAAGTCAAACTTTTGTTATTTGCAGATGATATCATAGTACACATAAGTGATCTCAAAAACTCTAGTAGGGAACTTTTACGGCTGATAAATGCCTTCAGTGATGTGGCAGGATACAACATCAACTGAAAAACATCATTAACCCTCCTATATACAAATGATAAAGAAGCTGAGAAAGAATCGAGAAACATCACCCTTCACAATAGCCACAAATAACATAAGATATCTTGGGGCAATACTAATTAAAGAAGTGAAAGACCCATTCGACAAGAACTTTAATTCTTTGAAGAAAGAAATTGAAGGAGATAACAGAAAATGGAACGCTTTCCCATGTTCTTGGATAGGTAGGATCAACATAATAAAAATGACAGTCCTACCAAAAGCAAACTATAGATCAATGCAACCCCCATCAAAATCCCAACTCAATTCTTTACAGACATTGAAAGAACAATATTCAACTTCATTATGGAAAAACAAAAACCCAGAATAGCCAAAACAATTCTGCACAATAAAGGAACTTCCGGAGACATCACTATCCCTGACATCCAACTCTATTATAGAGCTACAGTAATGGAAACAGAGAGGTTGACCAACAGAATCAAATTGAAGACCCGGATATTAATCCACACACCTATGAACACCTGATTTTTGACAAAGAAGCTAAAAATATACAATGGAAAAAAGAAAGCATCTTCAGCAAATGGTGCCTGCATAACTGGATGTCAACATGTAAAAATATGTAAATAGATCCATATCTATCCCCATGCACAAAACTCGAGTCCAAATGGATTAAAGACCTCAATATAAATGACTGAAGCTGATAGAAGAGAAAGTGGTAAGTAGTCTTCAATACATGGGCAGAGGAGACCACTTCCTAAATATAACCCCAGTAGCACAAACACTGAGAGCAACAATAAATAAATGGGACTTCCTGAAACTGAGAAGCAAAGGACATGGTCAATAAGACAAAAAGGCAGCCTACTGAATGGGAAAAGATCTTCACCAACACCACGTCAGACAGAGGACTGATCTCCAAAATATGTAAAGAACTCAAGAAATCTGACATCAAAATTACAAATAACCCAATAAAAAATGGGGTACAGAACTAAACAGAGAATTCTCAACAGAAGAATCTTAAATGGTTGAAAGACACTTAAGGAAATGTGTCTACATTCTTATCCATCAGGGAAATGCAAATTAAAACAACTCTGAGATACCATCTTACACCTGTCAGAATGGCTAAGATCAAAAACACCAATGATAGCTTATGTTGTAGAGGATGTGGAGTACGGGGAAGGCTCACTCCTCTATTGCTAGTGGAAATGCAAACTTATACAACCACTTTGGAAATAAGTATGTTAGTTTCTCAGAAAATAGGGAATCAACCTACCTCAGGATCCAGCAATACCACTCTTGGGAATATACCCAAAAGATGCTTAATCATACTACAAAGATATTTGTTCAGCTATGTTCATAGCAGCATTATTTGTAATAGCCAGAACCTGGACACAACCTAGATGCCCCTCAACCGAAGAACGGATGAAGAAAATGTGGCACATATACACATTAGAGTACTACCCAGCAGTAAAAAAACAACATCTTGAAATTTGCATGCAAATGGATGGAACTAGAAAAACCATGCTGAATGAGGTAACCCAGACCCAGAAAGATGAACATGGTGTATACTCACTCATAAGTGGAGACTACTTGTAAAGCAAAGGATATTGAGTCTATAGTTCATGATCCCAGAGAAACTAAGTAACAAGGTGAACCCTAAGAAAAACATACGTAGATCCACCTGGAAAGGGGAAACATACAAGATGGCCTGACAAAATTGTGAGCATGGGGGTGGGGGGAGTAAGGATGGTGGAAGGGGAAGACAAGGAGAGAAGGTGAAGCGGGAGGAGAACCTGAGGGAATGGGAAAGTCGAGATGGAGGAAAGGCAGAGAGGAGAGCAAGGAAAGAGATATTTTGATTGAGGGAGCCATTATGGGGATGGCAAGAAACCTGGCACTAGAGAAATTCCCAGGAATCCACAAGGATGACCCCAGCTAAGACCCTAGGCAATAGAGGAGAGGATGCCGAACTGGCCTTTCCCTGTAGTCAGACTGATGAATATCTTAAATATCACCATAGAACCTTCACCCAGCAACTGATGGAGACAGAGGCAGAGACCCACATCGGAGCACTGGACTGAGCTCCCAAAGTCCAGTTGAAGAGTGGGAAGAATGAGAATATGAGCTAAGAAGTCAAGGCCATGATGGGTTCACTCACTGAAAGAGTTTACCTGAGCTAATGGGAGCTCACCAACTCCAGCTGGACAGGGAAGGAACAAGCATAGGACCAAACTAGATCCTCTGAATATGGTTGACAGTTGTATGGCTGGGGCAGACTGAGGGGCCACTGGCAGTGGCACCAGGATTCATCCCTACTGCTTGTACTGGCTTTTTGGGAACCTATTCTCTTTGGATGGATACTTGCTCAGCCGAGATATAGTAGGGAGGGCCTTGTACCTTCCCCAAAGCAATGTGCCTTACCCTCTCTGAGGAATGGATGGGTTGGGGTTGGGGAATTAGGTGGAGGGGGAGATAGGGAGGGAGTGAGAACTGGGATTGGTATCTAAAATAAAAAAAGATAGTTTGTTTTCTTTTTAAAAATTAATTAATTAAAAAAATTACTGGGAGATTTTAACTGGCTATGGATGACAGCTGGATTAACAACTCAAGAACTAAGTTATTTATTACAAACCTTACAAGGTTATAAGGACTTGAATAATCCAAGAAAATTATCAGCTGAAGCTGAGAGAGAATTGGCTTTGGTAGAAAAGAATTTACAGAATGCACTTGTGGATTGCTTGGATCCAGAGCTTGATTGTATTCTGGTCATTTTACCTTCTATGCGTTCTCCCACAGGAATTGCTATGCAAAGAGAAGATAAAATTTTAGAATGCATATTTTTACCAGACAAAGAATAAAATTTAAATGCCTGTGTAGGAAAGGTTTCTGAATTGATTCTGAAAGGAAAATTGAGACTTCGACAATTAGCAGGAATAGAAACAGCAGAAATTATGGTAACTTTTACTAATGTGAGACTCACCTCATCATGGGCAGAAAATGAACACTGGCAAAGAGTTTGCGGTAATTTTGGGGGGAAGATATTAGCAACAAATATCCCAAAAGCAAGAGACCAGCTTATAAAAAGATCTAATTGGACCCTCCCTCACGTGGCATGAGGACACCACTTTCTACAGTCCCTACATTCTATACTGATGCAAATAAATCAGGAAAGGAAGGCGATAGGCCAGGAAAAGTAAGTCAAGTGGCTAAAAAGCCCTTATAACTCAGTTCAAAAATCAGAATTATATGCTGCTCTCAAGGTATTATTATATTTTCCAGAACATCTTAAAATAGTCACTGACTCTCAAGATGCAGAAAGAATTGGTTTACATGTTGAAACTGATGAAATTGTTCCAGATGATTCAGAATTAACTTTGTTATTTATTCAACTTTAACAATTAATCATCAACACAAATCATTCACTGTATATAACACATATCAGATCCCAAATGGGACTACCAGGCCCTTTAGTCATACCTTTAGAATGGTAATGCAAGTTACGACAGAAAGTGGGTTAGGGTTAAACTCTGGACTCATCAAGATAGGATAGATAAGAGAGCAATTTCTCCAAATTTTCCAAATACAAATGGACTGGGCATTGCGAATATAATTCTTTTTTGCTGTTCCTAAATTTTATTTATGAATTAACACAAAACATTCCAGACCAATGTGTCTTAGTCCTCCTCCTCCTCCTCTTCATCCTGGTTAATCTGGAAGTAACACAACTCATAGCTCTCTTGGTTGCTGGCGACAGCATGCAAGCAGTCTCGGATATTGTTCCTCAAGTATCTTTTTGGTGAGATATTTCAAACACTTTTTGGAGAAAGGCACCTCGGGAGTGACAAGGATCTTGCTCTTGCTCCATTTGATGGCCACAGCCCTTCTCCCAGGATTCCCAGCTTTGCTGTTCACCTTGCTTTTCTCCTGGAGGAACTGCTCCATATTGGAAGCATCTGTGACTCCATCTTCTACAGGGTGGGTGCAATCAAGGGTGAACTTCAGAACCTGCTTTTTTCCCCTGCCCCTTTGCCACAAGCTTTTTCATGGGTGCCATGGCGGCAGAGGAAACAGGAAGCATGAATATAATTCTTACCTGGAAATTGTTCTTATTGTATATAACTTCACTGTGTTAGAGGGAAAATCTTTCCTTTTTATTTAGACAAAAGGGGGAACGTTGTGGGATATTTGATCATGCTGTAACACTCCAAGACTGTTAATAAAATTTACCTTGAATCAGGCAGTGGAGTCAACAATTATCCCACGGGAATTAGCCATAGAGAGTTTGGAGGATCCAGGATACAATATGATAGAGAGGCATAGGAGGGAGTAGGAGGGGCTTTGAAAGATTTGCAGGCCTTTCGTTCTGGGAAGCTTGGAGAGGGGTCAGCTGGTCACTCCTCTGCTGATTTCTTCATCTATCAAGTTTCAATCCCAATATCTGACTCCCAAGTTTTTATTAATAATAGAACAATTTAGATAAAAGCTTCAGCCCCCACCCCCTCAGAGGACCAGAGTGCAGTTCCTAGCACTTCAAGTGGATCCCAAACTCCAGTTCTGGGAGATCCAACCCCCTCTTCTGGTCCTATACCTTCTATTTCCAGAACTGCCCCCCATCTCTTTCTCCAGAGTCATCAAATTCTTCCTTTTATGACAATTGCTCCCATGACTGCGTGAATGTACAGATTTCCCTCTTAACAGACAATAATAATGTTCTCTGGTCACATGGGCTTATACTGTTTGTTTGAAGACATTAAAAAAGTCTTCACTCACTCTTTCCAATTCATTCTGGAGTAATTCTAGACCAATCCATACCAACCCAGGTTTCCCCTCTGCAATACCTCAACCTACTCCTTCAAAGCTTGCCTGTGTACCTCCCGTTGCTAAGCTGAATGAATGCACAGCCATAGCAACATTTCAGCCAACAATGGACCCGTGTCTCATGATGGACCCGTAAGACTGTAACAGAGCTGAAAAGCACTTTTCACTGCCTACTTCTAGAGTATCTTTTCATTTGTTTTGATGTGTTTAGATACTCCAGTACTAAAAATGGTGTTACAGGCTGGTGAGATGATTCAGCAGGCTGTGCAAATCTACTGACATCAGTTTGACACCCGGATCCCATGATGGAAGGAGAGAACTGACTCTTACAAGTTTGCACACGAGACTCCTCCTGCATGCTCCTACACACATATCATACACACACACAGATACATAGAATAGACATTGTAAAATTTGTATTATGATGCCCTACAATATTCAGTATAATACATGTTGATGGCTTTGCAGTCTAAAAGCAACAGGTTTTACCATAATTGCATCTCTGGAGGAGGCTACGCTTCTAGGGTTGGTTAAGTATTTTATGATCTTAAAAGAACAGGTCTCCTAGTTTTATGCTTCTCAAATGGACCTCCCCCTTTCTGCCTCATCTCAGCAACTGACCCCTTCCTGTAGCCAGACTTGCTGTGCTGGAGAGTTTTATGTCAACTTGACACAAGCTATAGTCGTCAGAGAGGAAGGTATGTCAATTAAGAAAATGCCTCCATAGGACTGGGCTGTAGGCAAGCCTGTGGGGCATTTTCTTAATTAGTGATTGATGGGAGAAGGCCCAGCCCAGATTGGGTGGTGCCATCCAGTCAGGTGGTCCTGGGATCTATAAGAAAGCAGGGTGAGCAAACCAAGGGGAGCAAGCCAGTCAGCAGCATCCCCCATAACCTCCATCTACATCAGCTCCTGCCTCCAGGCTCCCGCCCTGCTTGAGTTCCTGTCCTGGCTTCCTCAGTGACGGACTATGAGGCAGAAGCATAAGCCAAGTAAACCCTTTCCTCCCCCAGTTGCTTTGTTCGTACTGTTTCATCACAGCAATAGTAACCTTAACTAAGGCAGATGCATTCTAAAAATCTTTGTTCTTATAACCGATGTCCCTCTCCTCTTAGCCCATTACTGAAAGTTTCTTCATGCAAACTATTTCTTGACACTGACCTTCCCTCTCCCGCCATTGCAAAAACTAGACCGCCATTTTTCTCTTTTCTTCCCTTCCTTTCTCACGTCACTTTGTAAGCCCAGACTGGCTCAAACTTTTGATCCTCCTGCCCATGGTTCTGCCTCTCCCTAAACAGCGGCAGGCTGCATCACAGCGGTGACTCAGGGTATGATACACACTATTCAGTGCCCACGGTAACCTAGGGTAGTTTTCAAACATAAAAGGTGGTCTATCAATGAGAGATCCTGGGTGGTGGGGGGTGGAGGGTGGATGCAGGTTCTTGCTGTAAAGCACAGACTGGCCTTGAATTGTAATCCTCCTGCCTCAGCTTTCCAAGTGTTGAGACTACAGTTGTGTACACCTCACCTGGCCTCTGGGGAATCCCTGCACACCAGAGCATCCCTGGAGATGGCGTTGAGGTGCGGGAAGGGAGGGTTGTTTTTCTCCTAGCTCAGTTACAGTCACCAGAAGCCACTTTTCCATTGCTCTGCTGGCAGAAACGAAAGCGTGATGAAAGCACAGCCCTATTTACAGTTCAGAAACTAGCATATCATAAACACAGCACTTAGTACCTAGTTTCTGAAGGAACTCCAGCCCTGACTCAGCACGGTCAACACTGCTCAGACCCATGGCAGCCAAAGCTAGCTTTACATTGCCTGCAAAAGGTAAAGGATCCACACTGCAGAGCCCATGGCTTCTCTTGTTTGCGAATGTTTGAGAGGAGCAAAGTTCAGTGTCCCGCTGGCTGGCTGGGACAAGGGGACTCTTCTTTTTTGTCTCTCTTTTCTTCAGGATCAATCCAATCAATCTGCTATTCCACTGATACATTACCATAAACCCAGGACAAATGGAGAAGCTACCCTCAAGGAACAGTCTGTTGTCTTTGCTACAGAGCCACTGAGAGGCAGGCTGGCTGCGGGGCGGGGGCAAATGTCCGTCGATAGGGTTATCGACTTGTCTTGGCAGCACTTTTGCCTTCGATCTTCCTGACCCTGGAAGGACAGAGAACTGGAGCTTTGTGTGTTGGGCTCTCTGTAAGTCTATGAAACGGCTGATGAGGAACTGAGATAACTGAGCTAAGTGACCCTCAAAGTGTAGAAAGCCTCGCCTGCCATTAATTCTCAACAAAACGATGGTAAGTTCCTATGGCTTTCCAGTTCCTCCAGAGTGCTGTGTGCTTCGTGTTTATGTGTTGCTGAGCTTGGTGCTCAGTAACCTCTTTGCACTCCCCATCAAATACGCATATCTGTCTTCTGTCTTCTTCAGTAAGAAAATTTAAACTGCGTGAGACCCGGATGCTAGAAGATCGGAAGAGCTGGGGTTGGAAGCCAGTAATCAATCAGTCTTCTTAACCTCAGCTGTTCACGTTTTCTGCTTTCATCGCTCTGCAGGGTTCTAGTCCTTCTGACCCGTCTGAGCCGGGCAGCCCCAGCTAGAGACCAGGGTCTCACTGGTGTGTGGCCGCCACCTACTGGCAAAGTCGTGCAACTGCGAGAGTGGACGTGTGTGGACCGCCAGAGGCTGAGAAGTTTCCTAGCAAGCCCTGCACAGGTGTCCACAGTGATTCAGGTTCCTTGCTCTCCTCACCTACACACACCTAGGCAGAATGGGTGGCAAAAGGTGACGGTGATGGAGTCTGACATTATTCAAGTTCCAGGTGTGCAATCACCCACGGTATACGGAACGGAGGCAGCAGCACTCTCCACAATTACGCAGGGTTGTGAAAGCCTCCCTCCCCTGAATGGGGGTGTGCAAGTCGCACCCAAAGCCTACCACACACTTGCTAGCCCTTATCTGTCAGTGCTCGGTGACTCCCGAGCAAAATCACGGCAGGCCTGACGTCTAGATGATTCTGGAACACCCGGAAGGTGTTTGGTTTTTCCTGTAACAAGGCAAGGGACACTGTGAGGGTGTGCTCGGCATAGTTAACAAGTGAATCTTCCGCAAGCCGTGTTAGCGTGCAGGAGCCAGCGAGATGCCTGGGTGGGCAAGGGCGCTCGCCACCGAGCCTACGACTCTTGGGATCCTCATAGTGGAAGGCGAGAATCGATTCCTACAGGTCATCTTCTGACCTCTACACACACACTATGGGATACACTCCTCTCCGAATAAAAAAAAAATGCAATAATTTTTCAGAAATTTGAAAACCTGGAAATATGAAGAGCAAGTGGCAATGCTTTTCCATGGATAAGAAGGAAATGCCCAGCCAGGTGGGGTGGTGGTGGCAGTGGCAAGCATCTTTAATCCCAGCACTCGGGAGGCAGAGGCAGGCGGGTCTCTGTGAGTTAAGAGGCCAGCCTGGTCTACAAAGCAAGTTCCAGAACAGCCAGGGCTACACAGAGGAAATGTCTCGAGAAACAAAAAATCAACCAAAGAAAAAGTGGAACTGTCAAGTAACCAGCCTCCCTTTACACTATGATCAGCCACACCCTCGTGACACCTTCTAGAACCAGAAAAGGGGCCTGAGCCTGGAGCCTCTCAGCCAGCACCGCCTGTTGTCTCTAGGCACCCGCCGCGTCTTGACCAACCTTCAGTCTCACATTCGTGCTACTTTGAAGGCTGATGCGGCCGAATCTGGACATACACTCTCTGGGTCAGTCAGGATTCAGGCCCCGTGACCCCTGACTGTCCCATGCGTAGCCGCCTCTCAGCCTTTGCTCTGTACGCCTTTCTGCCCCACGGCCCTGGGATGGTCTCCAAACGACCACTGCCTCTGGTCAATACAGACGAACACAGATGGTAGTCAGGTTGCTGGGGCTCCAGAATTTCAACCCTGTGGGGCTTAGGGACAACAATTTGGTTAGAAAGAAGCTAGAGGGCT
Source organism: Ondatra zibethicus (assembly GCA_004026605.1). Lineage (NCBI taxonomy): Eukaryota > Metazoa > Chordata > Mammalia > Rodentia > Cricetidae > Ondatra > Ondatra zibethicus. The sequence continues at coordinate 1,769 of PVIU01030745.1, read as the reverse complement.
GCCTTATGGCCCCGGGTTGCAATTTGGGCTACGCTAACCAAAGCCACCACTGGTTTCTAGTGAGAGAGGGCAGAAATGGTGTGGGTTTGGGTGGGTGGGGAGGTGGGGAGGATCTTGGAGGAGTTGGTAGAGGAAAACCATAATCAGAATATTTTGTATGAAAAGAATCTTTTCTCAATTAAAAAAAAAAACCACTAAAAAAACAAAAAACAAAGCCCGGTGGTGGTGGTGCAGGCCTTTAATCCCAGCACTGGGGAGGCAGAGCTAGTTCCAGGACAGGCTCCAAAGCTACAGAGAAACCCTGTCTCGAAAAACCAAAAAAATAAAAACAAAACTAAAAACCACCATGACAAGAAGCAGCTTGGGGAGGAAAAGCTTCCGGCTGCAGCTGCAGCTCAGAGCCTTCATTACAGGGAATCAAGGCAGGAGCTCAGGGGCGGGAAGGTGAAAGCAGGGTGGGTTGCTGCCTCCACAGCTTTACCTCCAACAAAGGAACTCACTTCACAACCAAAGCCGCGCGGTGCGGCAGGGGCCACCGAGGACGCAGCTGCCGGGCAGTCAGGCTTCTGCAAGAGAGCTTTTGAAAGAATGTATTTCTTTACTGTTTGAGATTGTAAGATAACTGCATCACTTCCTCCTTCCTTTCCCTCACGCTAAACCCTCCCCCATACGCCACCTTATTCTCTTTCAAATCCATGGCCTCTTTTAAAATTGTTACTGTGTGTGTGTGTGTGTGTGTGTGCTTTGTGGGGTGGCTTGAATGGGAATTGCCCCCCTAAACTCATATATTTGCATGCTTAGACCCCAGTCGGTAAAGAATTAAGAGGTGTGGCCTTGTTGGAGGAGGTGTATCAGTGGGGTTGAGCTTCAAGGTTTCAAAAGCCCACATCAGGCCCAGGGTCTGCATGTCTGACTGTCCCTCTGTCTCTGTCTCTGTCTCTCTCCCCGCCTGTTGGTTGCAGATCAGGATGTAAACCTCTCAGCCACTGCTCAGGTGCCACACCTATCTGCTTCTTGCTATGATCGTGAACTAGAGAGGTTCACAGCAATAGAACAAACACTACGTGTGTATATTCTCATCGCAGGTGGGAGACTTTCATTTGAACTTCAGATGTATATCTATACATAGATTTAGGTTCAACCTAGGTATTTTTTTTCGTATTCTTTTATTTTTTTTCCATTCAAAAACATAATTAAATAAATAAATTTTTTTTACATTTCTTCCCCTTCTCCCGGTCCCCTCCCACTACCCCCCCACTCCTCCTCCCTCCTCCTTCTTCCTTAAAAGAGGGCATGGTGCCCTGCCCTGTTGGAAGTCCAAGGCCCACCCCCTCCCTCCCGGCCTAGGAAGGTGTGCATCCAAAAAGACTTGGTTCCCAAAAAGATAATACATGCAGAAGAGATAGGTCCTGGTGTCATTGTTGATGGGTTCTCCATCTGCCAACTTTCGCCGCCACATTCAGAGAGTCTGGTTTGATCACATGCTTGTTCAGTCCCAGTCCAGATGGATTGGTGCGCTCCCATTAGTTCAGGCACACTGTCTCAGTAGGTGGACCAGCCCCTCACGGCCCTAACTTCCTTACTCATCTTCTCCCACCTTCTGCTCTTCAACTGCACCTTGGGAGCTCAATCCATTGCTCTGATGTGAATGTGGGTCTCTGTCTCTATCTCCATCCATCGGATGAAATTTCTATAATGGTGATCAAGATATTCATCAATGTGACTATGGGACAAGGCTAGTTCTGGCACCCTCTCCTCTGCTGCCCGAA
>PVIU01030744.1:0-15718 GCA_004026605.1 Ondatra zibethicus | reverse complement strand
TCAATCCATTGCTCTGATGTGAATGTGGGTCTCTGTCTCTATCTCCATCCATCGGATGAAATTTCATAATCATCTCTCTGGGTTTGGGTTACCTCACTCAGGATAGCGTTTTCTATTTCCATCCATTTGCATGCAAAATTCAAGATGTCATTGTTTTTTACCGCTGAGTAGTATTCTAATGAGTATATAATCCACACTTTCTTGATCCATTCTTCCATTGAGGGGCACCTAGAGAGCTGGTTCCTTGAGAAAATCAACAAAATCGACAAACCCCTATCCAAACTAATCAAAAGGCAGAGAGAGAACACTCAAATTAACAAGATCAGAAATGCAGACCATTAAAATTTTATGGATCTTATTTTGTCCTATTTTCCGGGATTGTAGTATAGTAGTCTGAGTTATAGAAGATAAAATTTTGAAATATAAGCAAATAAAATAGTATTTCTCAAAGCACCTGAAATCAAAAAGTAACTATATAAACAAAAACAAATACTCACTTATATTGACATATAACTATTTTGATATAAACAATATTAATATAGCTGATGCATGTAATAATTTAATATATAGATATGAAAATTGAAAAGTGAGTGCTACTTCTCATTCAAAGCTTTCATCTAATGGGTGTCTTTTAGATCTCAGTTAATGGAAACTCTGGTTTGTGACTGTTTTGACTAGATCATTGCAAACAACTCCTCATTCTTCTTCATTCTTCATTTTTTCTCTCACAGTTCATATCTAAACAGCATTCCTATCATTCTTTAGAATATGTCCCAAACCAGCTGTTCTTAAGATGCGCTTTCAGTCATAATGATTGGATAATACATTCCTTTTGCCCTAACACTAAATGTGTTTGGGAAATACATGATATTTCCTTGAAGTGTTACCCCCTACTCCACATCTACTGCCCACCTGTCCAATGAAGTTTCTAGATCATCTTCCTCATATTCAGACCTTGCTATTGAGGCCACTCAGAGTCCATGACTATTTTAACATGTGTTCACATTGCTTAAATTTATCCTCATTGCTCTACTATAAATAAAAGAGTGGTAGAGTGTTGTGGGGTCTACCATCTGCTTAACTCACCCTGTTCTTGCCTGTCTTTCTTTGAAACCCAACAGGTTTCTTTCAGTGAGTCCTCCCACAGGCTGCCTCAAATTTCATATTTCCTACTCATACAGATACTCCAAAGGTCATTTTCAATTATCATTTTCTTGGGAGAGATCTGCTTCTAGAAAGTGCATTTTTTTCTTTTTCATTGTTTTCTCAAAATTTTTCCTGCAAATTGACTTTTTGTCATGATTTTCTTTATATCCTCAGATTTTAACACAGATCTATACAAATGTTTAATAAATACCCTAAATGAGTTTAACGCAGGGGAATGGTATATAAAATGGCTAGTTTTTAAGTATGTGATACATTTTCCCAAACAATGAGGAACATAAATGCAATCATTTTATAGTTGTATTGGGTTAACATAAAAAATCCACATGAACAATTAGCACATCAGTAGTAACATTTCACTTGCAATGGTTTTCATGTTTTACATCATCTTCATATATTCTTGCAAGATATTTTTGAATTGAATCCAGTTTTCAAAATTTCTGTCATTGTAAAAAGCAGAGTTGCTAAGGAAGATAAAACTAATAAGAAAAGAGGACAGAATGAATATTCATTCTGTTGTTATTTTTGAGAGATGTAGAAAAATGGACAATTTAGAGAAAAATAGAGAGATAGAAAAAATAGACAGATTCATTTCATCCTCTGAACTGCTGAGTGTCTTTGTTGTAAAAAAAAATTTCCATTCTCAGATAACTAAATTAAACTCTTAACAAGAACTAAAGTTTGAATAGCCAAATCAGTTTAAGCATAAACCTAATTTCTTAAAACTTCTACAACCAAAATTGCACATAATAACAAGAAAATAACAGAAACATCTCCTCTGCGACACTCTGACACAGAATACACAGCTGGTTGTTTCACATACGTATCACAGAAAAATAATGGCATTCCATAATATTCATGTAAGAAACAGTATTTTGGTAAAAATTGATATGGTAATACATTACACAGCGTTGAGAGGAAAAGATTTTATACAAAATATCAAAGAGAAGAAACAAGGTTATGTATTAAAACCTAAATTGTAGACATAAGAATGAAAATGCAAAAAATACTGTGAAGCTCCAGGAACAAAAGCATAATTTACACAGACACAGAAACAAGCACACACACACACACACACACACACACACACACACACACACACTAATGATTAGGGAAGAGGTGTCAGAGATGACTCCTGTGTGTCAAGCTTGAACAAGTTAAAGAAAAATAATGACATATATATATATGTATAAACATGTGAGTGTGATGTTTTTTGTCACTGACATTAAGCTGAATTTCCAAGACATAGCTTCATAAAACTACTGATTATCTCCCAGGAACAAAGTTATGCTCATCACTGAGTTATAGATAGCTGAGGTTGGCAGTTTCTTGGCAGGAAAGCAAGCAAGTCAGAAATGAATACATTTTGGTAATAACAGTAATTAGCATTAATGAATTTAAATGGAATTCTTTTTAAATTTTAGAATGATTTTGAATAAATATACAACTATTTTTTTCACTTGTAATATTGTATTGATTGGGTCTTTAGCCTTGTGCGGAATGCAGAAAGGGTAAATATCTAACAGATTATCTGGGATAGAAAACTTTTTGCTATGTCATAATTTTTTTAATCTGCTCTGAATCCCACAAGAAAAATGTTGTAATGTGAGAGGTATTGAGAGAGTTACAAAATAATCTTTATTACGAGGATATAAAGAAAATGGAATTCAAAGGGAAAAACGCAGACCCACTGAACACTGTATCCTGCTCTGCCCAGGAGAGGTATGAACAAGGTGGCTTCTGATCCAACCTCCACATAGAGTGAGCATGCTTCCTCTCTCCTCTTATCCATGCACAAGTAGTAACTCAGACCATGTCCCAGGGGTTGGTACCCCAAAAGCTATTGGCTGAATGAATTCCCACAATAACTCCCCCATTTGTCTAAACCTAAACCTAATTAGGTTCTAAATCTAATACAAAACTATTTACAATAAGCACAAATATTAAGTATTGTCCAACAGAAAGAGAAGGTAAAAACACACACAAAAATAGATTTACAATTAACATGAACAACATCAAGCAAGAAACACATACTAAATGTTAAATCTAAAAATAATTAGTATATAACAGAGATTATTTCAATAGTTGTCCTATCCTGAGAAGTCTAAGTCTTATACCTAAAATGTCTTAACTAAGTTATGAGAGGAAAGTATCTATGACTATCTACTCTTCAACTCTATTAAACACCTGAGAAGGAAAATAAAATTACCTAACTAAGCAGAAAGTACATGCAAGTGACTTTCAAAAGATGCAAGAAATGACAGAAACAGCTGGTCACCTGTTGCAATGTTGGGGCAACCAACTTTGGCTAAGGCCTAGAGTATTTGACAGATCATTTTGAGAAGCAACAAAATTTGAAAAACTGTCCTGCCATGTCCTGGCAAGGTTCAGCAGTTACTTTTGCTTGTCTCCTGCTTGTCCATTTTGGACAGCATGCATATTGTCATTTGTCGAGGCAAGGGCAGTTCTTTGCCCCAAAAGCCAGTTTTGCCAAGAAGAAAACAAGCTACATGTGGAATGTTTTTTTGTGTTCTACATTCTCTTGGGAGCAGAATGGTTCTGCCAGGAGAAATCGTGTCTCATGTCAACAGAATTCTTAATTATTCAAATGCCACATTCTACAGGTTTTTGAATTGTCGGAAGATTATCTACCTATGCAGAGTATGTCTCTGTGCACTAGAGAACCTGACTAACATAACTAAAAGTATGACAAACATGGGTGACTATCAACTTTCAATTCTTAAATAACCTGTATAGTCTTTACTAAGCTTAATATATGAATGTAAATAATCTTTAAGCAGATTGCAACATGAGGACAATGACCTCAAAAATATAAAAGTATCTTGATCACAGGTAGAAATGTAAAGGGCAATATAGAAACATACATACATACAACATGGCAAAATAACTTTACATTTGTGTACAACATATTGTAAACAGAAATAAAAACATACACATAGAATAAATATAATTTGAATGTGTATTAATATATAAGTTCTCTTAGACAGGAATACAAAAATAATTTTGTGTATGTATCAATATATTATAGAAATGCAAATTGTCTATAACTAATAGTTCACTAATCTACCTGTTGTCCCATCCCATCCATTTCCCTTTCTTTCTTTTATAAAAGAGATTCCTGATTTTAAACTTTGTTATTCTACCCCCAACCCTATACAACTTATAACCAACATCTAACAGATGAGAATTATCCATAATCCTGAGAAGATAAAATCTATTGGGAGAGGGAGCATTGTTTTCTAGAATTACTTTTAGCTAATGGGAGTGACAGTAACTTTATGGGATCTTGTAAAAGCTAAAATGATGGTTAAGTCTCAAGAGTACTGTCTGTAACAATTGTAGACAGTCTCTGAGTAGTTGATAGGGCTTTTTCTTTCTTTCTTTCTTTCTTTCTTTCTTTCTTTCTTTCTTTCTTTCTTTCTTTCTTTTGACATTTTTATTTGAACTTTTGACCAGAGAGTAGTAAGAAGGTGTAAAGGTGTGCCATCTCAGCTAACCAAGTTGGAATTATCTTGAGCAGTTTGTAGCCCAAAACCAATCTTTGAATGGTATTTAACAGATCAATGGCATCATATGAATTAGCCAAAATTGTTGTGGTGGTGACCCATCTTCTTTCTGGAGACTTCAAAGAGTACTTTAGGAAAATTTATTGTTTACTGTTGAAAATTTAAACATTATCCATATCAAAACAAGAAGTTTGAATTTTAAGATAGACATTTATCCAAAGAAAGGAACAAAATGGTCAAAAATAAATATGAAGAGAAATTGAATTTTTGGAAGATAACAAAGTTTTGACAACAATATTCCCTAGATTTTTCATTTTCTTTTGTCCCATATCAGGTGGCTCTTCTGACATGAGACAGAAAGAAACTGTGAATTTTTCTTTTAACAACATGCTTGGATTTAGAGAAGGACTGAGCCAAACTCAAACTCCAAAGCCAGCTTTGATATTTTAGTTGAGTTGGGAATTCAACTTTTATAAGAAGTAAAGAGATTTTGGATGTTTAAGTAGTGATATTTTAGCCTGCAGAGAATATTGGTACCATTGTTCATATTTTTTTCTCTTGCATTTTTTTGGTATAGCTTTTCTTTCTTTTTATTTTTACTTGAATTTGTCTGAAAGACAAAAAAGTCTTGTGGAAGACTTATGTGAGAAGAGTGATTTTGTTAAGCAGGATAATATGGAAAACATGTTCAGAAGTTGCAAAACACTAAGAATATGCTGAGAATTTTCTTGTTCTGCTGGTATACTAAGTGTACATAAAACAGGAAGCATATCTCAGTACTACAACTGTTGCCTACAGAGTGACATAGAACAAAAGAAATGGGTAATTAAGACCTGCACCACAAGGTCATGAATGCATAAATCAGACAGGACTATGATCACAGAGAAGGCAATGAAGATAGTGGAGTATACATGAGTTTATAGCAGGCACCAATTAAAGATATTGTCAGTCATACCTCTTCTGGAAAATGTCGAATATCATAGGTTAAATTGCTCCACATATCATCAGGAGATTGTAAATCACTAATGGTGCTATCAAAGGATTTCTGCATATCTGAGTGAAGAAACAAATTGAAACTTGTATTCACATATCTCTATAATACAAGATATTTATAAGAAACAGTTTAGCATGACTGCTTGCAAAACGGTACAAGTTCCTGATAGTAGTCACTGTTCATTCATTCTACTACAAAGGCTAAATTCCTTATCTCAGTACATAAGACCTACTAGACCTGACCGGGGCCTTCTTCTCACTCTACTCAGTATTTGGGTTTCTTCTCTTCTCTTGCATATTACACCCCAGTCAACAAGGCAAGTAGCTTTTTATAACTAAAATTCTTTCCTGCATCAGGACTTTGCATTGTTTGTCAGAAATCTTTCTCCAAATTCTTAAATCTGATTTTTTTTTATTTTTCAGTTTTAACTATGATAAGTTTTATTTAATCAGGTGTCTTTCCTCAAAATAGAGACAACATTTGGTACATAATAGACACCCCAAGTCATTTGGGGAAATCAGTCAATGGATCTCCCTCTTGTTACAATGTCAGACTATTAATAGACTAGGCATCAATGTTAGAGGACAGATTTGAAAATTATCATGTGCTCTTGTCATGAAGAAGGGGCAACTGATTCCAGGTTTGGAGGTGGTGTTTAATGAAGTTTCAACATTTTATCTGGATCTTTGAGGGAGGTCCAAAGAAACTGATGAAAAGAACAAAATTATAGATGGCTCTGGCTTCAGTGAGTATCTGAAATCCTAACCAAAGGATTAGGTCTAATCATGCTTCTTTGATGATTCTTTTACTATTACTTGTTTTTATTGTTTTTTCTCTAAAATAATAATATTCATTAAAATATTTTATAATATTTATTCATTAATAAATAAAGCTCTTTAAGGTAAGAGCCCTTACTATTCTCTGTTCCCTTTTTTGCCTGGAAAGTTTAAAGTACAGATTTGATTTTCTTACCTACAAGGCAAGTTGGAAGCTGAATTGGATTTAATTGCAGCTCTACCTATCACTTAGCCTCACTTCAATGTTGCATAAGTGAAATTGATGAGTTTTCCTTTACCAAGCCTCCAAATTGTACCACTTTATCAGCACTCACATTTTCTCCTGAGATGGTCTCATTCTGCTCCATAAATATCTATTGATTTCTTATTATGTGATGGGTATTCAGCTAAGTACTAGAAATGATGATAAATGAGATACAGCACCTGCCTTTGGGAAGTTTATACTATTAATATCCAAATATATTGTATACGTCATGAATATTTTTAGTTTAATTCAGATGCCTGAGAGAAAATGCTTGCTGATCAAATATCCTGCAATATGGATAGAGAAGTTGGTTTGCACTTCAGCAGGTTTTCCGGTGAATGGTGTATTCCAATGTAATAGAACTCTATTAGGTCCTTCTGGAGACTCAGTATTTGTTTTGGTTTCTTGGTGTGTTGTAGGTTTTTGATTGTGTGTATGTATTTATGTATATAATTGAATATTTTGATCTGCATGAGGTATAATGGGAGTGAAGAAAAGTTATAAATTGTTTCATTTTATCAAATAGAAAGAAACAAACTAGAAAAGCAATGCTATAGGAACCCAGAAGGTTTGCTAAGTGTATGGAGAATGGTAAAGAGCAATCTAGGATATTATAGCTATTCCTAGATAATGTACACATTTGGAATTCAAATTTTAGAAATGTCAGAAAAATAAACTGGTACAAAAGAGAAGATATTTCAAACTACAATGTTTCTTGTTTGAATTTTTGTTTTGCCTTTTTTAAAGTCAGCTTTAGCTGTTTCCTTTCAATGTCATCCATCTCAAGGTACGTAAAAATTTAAAACAAAGAATGTGTTTGTTGTGTCAAAAATAAATGCAAGAACTTGCTGCTATTTTCCATCAAATTAACTTCGGGTTTGGAAAAAAATCAGCAATACATGTACCTAGTATCCTGATAAGCCATGCACATTTTAGATAATCTCGTAATGACATGCAATCTTGTTTCTACAGATTAATATTGACTTCAGTACCAGAGACCTCATCTCAAGGAATATTGCTGAACCAACTCCAAAATGCTTTGATGAGGCTCAGAAATTAATTTATAGTCTCATGGCCAAGGATTCATTTCCTCGTTTTCTAAAGTCAGAAATTTATAAGAAACTGGTAAATAGCCAACAGGTTGGAAATCATAAAAGATGGCTGCCTTTCCTGTGAAGGAGTAAATGAAATAGTATACTTAAAGGCTATAATACTTAAAATATACAAACAATATAAAACATCTTAGGTTTTAGAACATGTTTTTACTTCATCAGCATTCATATCAAAGTCGTGCGTTACAAATTTAGTCATTTTATCAGGTACGTAGAAATCTACTGGAAAAATAGAGTGAGTTCATGAAGATAAATATACTTTTCAACCCTAAGTGAATAATTTTATACATTAAATTTTCATGAAAAAATATACATATCTTCATGTCACAGAGTTGAAGACTGCTTAACATCATATACAACATTTTAAATAGCATTTGCATTATTCAAAAACCTAACTTCTGTAAAAAGAAAATTTCTGAACCAAAACATAATTTTTCATTTGCTGAACTCAACTATTCCTTGTGAACTATAATTGATAACATGATGATTATCTGAACTACTGTGACTTTCAAGTTAAAAAGAAAACTTAATGTTAAAGACTCACACTTACGCATAAGCCTGATAGTTCCAGACACCAAATTTTTCCAAAATCTATTTCTTGCCTCAACAATACACAGACATAGATTTGTATACGAGAAGGGCCTTGGGAGTGGTCAATTTTATATTCTCCTACTACGAGGAACAGAGAGGAAGAGGCACCATCAACTGCAAATGATGATTACAGTACCAGTGACAGCCCAATAAAGTAAGAAGCTATTGCAGTATTCATTGTGGGTTAAGAATCTATTTGCTCATTTGGTCCTGGAATCTTCCCATAATACCCAAATAAAATTTAAAATTTTAATTCTTCTAAATGATTTGTGTAAATGTGACAAAATTGTTTCTGTATGTGCTATGTCGTAATGATTCAGCAGATCTTTTGTGTTTCCCTTTTATTTTCACAGATTTATTTATGTTCGTTGCCATTATCCATTTGAGATTGAAACTTTTAAAATGGTGGGAAAACACTGGAGACTTATTTTGTTTCCATGAACTATTCATTTGGTAGACAAATATCTTGCCTCCTTCTCATCATGAAAAATCAACACTTAAACACATGCAAATGAACTATTCCCTGTGTGCTTGCAAATCCTTCCAAGCCCTGCATAATACAAATGAACTGACATGTTTGGAGATGTTGTCCACTAGTGCAGCACCTCTATACCATAACAGCAATTATTCTAGAGGTTCGAACCTCAGTATCTTTTTTTAAAATGGGATATTTTATTTATTCCAGGAAATGTAAGGCATCCAGAAATCATAAAATCATACTCTTACATCCAAAAAGGGGAAAAATAAAAACCCTGAAAGCTCAGTTGTTTTTTGAGATCATGCATCTGGTGACAGAGCCGTAAGAGCGGTGGGTCATTACCACCTTGTCACACTGACGCTTGACCCAAAAAAGCAGTGTGGTCCCTTCCCATTTGCGTTGTGCCAAAGTGTAGAAACTGAATTCTTACAAATCCTCCCACACTCTGGCAGGGTACCACAAATGTTTGGATTGTCTCTACAGTTTGCAACTTATCAAATAGCAAAACTTTTATCACTGGTCTTAATGAAGTAAAGGAGCTTCTAATCTCATGTTCACTAACTTCAATCCTTAGGAGCTCGATATATTGCAAAGCAAGATACTAAGATGAGCACAGTTTGTTTAAAACTGGATGCTAAATACCTCTTACAGAATACCACTCTAAGATTTGCCACAGCAGAACCTTCCTTCTACTGTCTCTACTTACTTTTCACTGTGAGTCATAATTCTAAGCCTTTCAATCAGAAAACCAATCAATGACAGGATTTTGATGTTGACAGGGGTTTCTGTCCCACCTGGCCCCACAGTTGTTCAATCCCATAGAAATGCACAGAGGTCTATATTAATCATAAACTGATTGGCCTATTAGCTCAGGCTTCTTATTTACTCTCATAACTTATATTAGCCCATAATACTTTTCTGTGTTAGCCACGTGGCTTGGTAGCTTTTTCAGAGAGGCAGTCACATCTTGCTTGCTCTGTATCTGGGTGACAGCTGCAGAGTGAGCTTTCCTTTTCCCAGGATCCTCCTTGTCATGCTTCTACTTCCTGCCTGGTCTCTGTAGCCCCACCTATACTTCCTGCATGGCTACTGGCCAATCAGCATTTTAATAAAATACAATTGAGAGGGTACAGACCATTGTCCCACAACATTTTGAAATATTCAGTAATAAGGATTTTAGTAAAATATCATGAGCACCTCCTACATACATGATTCTGTTCATACGTGAGTCTTTCACATACATGTTATCTTAGTCCATAATTATCATGAGTGATTTTATAAATGTAAATAAAAGAAAAAACAATTCATGAAAAATAACATAAACATCTTTATTAAGAAATTAAACATTCATCAGTATTGTAATGTCATTTAAAAATATTTCCATGAACTTAAAGAAATAAAGTTATCAAAATCTAAAACTAAGAAATAACAGGCTAATAAAATTACCAAATAATTGAGCAGAAATGACTTTCATATTATAAGAGGATTCTTTGTATTGTTTAACTTTTAAGTTTGTTCTTTCTCTTTTGAGATAAGGTCTCTGTCCACGAGGCTGACTTCAAACTCACAATTTTCCTGATTTAACCTCTGACCTCTGGGATTATACTCAGTAGCCATCTTGCCCATGTTTGCCTTCTCTATTTTCTACCACTCGTGACAGAGATTGTTTGGGCAGAACAGATTTCCCATCACTCAGTAATACTGAAGAAAGTTAGATGATCTATTTTCTTAAAGAATCTTAGACTCTAACAATTTTACATGTTGCTATAATCATAAATTTATTTTGCCTCTTTGAATTATCTGTATACCAAATATTAATAATTTTACCAACACAGAATTTTCTACTTATGTAAATGTAGTTTCTTATGTTTAAGTAGAAAATATTTATTCCAGTTTCAAGATATGATCAGAAGACATTTTTTTCGATACTACCAAATAGCAAAAACTTCCAGGCATACAAATATGATCTAATCTCCAAAATTACCTTCTCAAATTTATTTTTGCTTTCTACATACTGCAGAGAAAATCAACTCCATCACTTTCATTGTTGCTTTTTCTCTGCAGTAGTCTTAATACGTATGGTCGAGCAACGTTGTTTTCCCTGGTGCTCTTGATAAGGGTAGATGTTGTTTAATAAAAGCAAAGGAATGTTCTTTCTGTTTAGTGTAGCATGAGGACCTGGTTGGTTTCTGTCTTCGCACCAGGTCCCACAGTCATTAGGCCCCAAAGAAAATCACACAGAGAGTCTCCATAAGTTACAAACTGATTGGCCCATTAGCTGAGGCCTCCCATTAGCTCTTGTAGCTTATATTAATCCATTATCCCTATCTATGTTAGCCACATGGCTCAGTACCTTTCATATGGGGCAGGTCACATCCTGCTTCTTTGGTGGTCCAGGCAGGAATGCCGAGAGAGCTCCTGCTTCCCAGAATTCTCCTATTCTCCTTGCTCTGCCTCTACTTCTTGTCTGGTTATCCCACCCATACATCCTGGCTAATGGCCAATCAGCATTTATTTAAAACATGATTGACAGAATACAGACAATTCTCCCGCACCACTTCCCCCTCTTTTTTTTTTAAACAAAGAAAAATATCCATAGTCCATTGTTTGGGAATGTGGGCACAGTATTCCAGGCTACTTCCAGCTGGTTGGGGGCACTGATAATCTTATGGGGACCCAAAGAAAATTTAGAGTTATGATCAAGTCCTGACTGGAGTATCCTGTGAAGCTTGATCATCTCAGGCAGCAATCTTGAATCTGTTCTGGATGTAGAACTCAGATATCCAGGCCATCTGTTCCAACCAGAAATTTCTGAGGTGGTCTTCCTTGATCAAATCTGAGTTTTCTTAACTCAGAATGAATCCACAGCCTCTAATTTCCTGTGGAAAGAAAAGCAAAATCTCTTCTCCAAAGTAAAATACCTTTTGACTTCAATTTTGAAGTCAAGGTATTTTCAAACTACTCGTCTTGGATTAGTTCAGCAGCATTTATAAGCAAATATCTTTTAGTAGCTGTTGGTCCTTCCTCAGCATTCAAACAAGTCAAAGAGAGTATAATAACATACAGTATCAAGATTCTCTGTGTGTTTTTCTTTGGGGCCTAATGACTGTGGGACCTGGTGGGAAGATAGAAACCAACCAGGCCCTCATGCTACAGAATGGCGCCCAACATGGAGCATTTATTTAAATCATGATTGACAGAATATAGACAATTCTCCCGCACCAGTTTCATATTAAATTCCCTTTTAATAAAGCACCATTCTGGCTTTTTAAACAATAGTAACCTTCAGAGCTGTAACACTGATAATACCTGAGATTTTTTTTCATAGAGGTTTAGGAGGAGTTCATGTCTGTTATCCTAGACTGGAAATTTAGAATGAATTTCCCCTTTATTCTGTATTGGTGAATTCCTAGTATCCCAACCAAAGACCTTTGGTAGTGAGCCTCTCTTACTTCCTCACCATACATCAGAAGAGATAATTCTATGTCTCCCAATTTAACAATAAAAAATTACATTTTTGAGTAATTATCAGATGATAGTCCCAGTCAAGAAAGCTGTTCAATAACATAACTGTAACATAAGCAGTCTGAAAAGATTGCCACAGAAAAATCAAACATTTGTGTGGAGGGAGTGTGGAAAACAACAGAACAAAAATTGTCTTTGAGATATAAACAGAATGTTTAGTATCAGCATCACTAGTCTCCTCACATTTGCTACCCATGCAAAAGAATTCTGTCTTTAGCCTTCACCCACACCAGCCCTATGTAGCAATTTGAATATAATTATGTCTAATATTGGTCTGCTTTACTTTCCAGCCACATAGTAAAGCAATTTATTTCACAGTGTTGTCAATTAATTTAGAATGAACTCTTTTTACAACTATGTAAAAAGGTGGGGTGTTGTCAAAGCAGTAATTAATTATTATGTGTATAAAGAACCACAAGGCCATGTGCCACTTTTTGCCAGATTTTCCATTGCATTTTAATGGGGAAGTATCAGAAATGAATGTTAAGTGGTAGCTACTTACAGAATGCCATTGAAGAAAAAAGAAATGTGTTTTTATAATTACTATTTATAAATTGTATTAGAATACAGAATTCATGCATAATTACTTCTAATTTTAAATGAGAATGGAATATTTGCAAGAGAAACAAAGTCTGTTTTTCTTCCTTGTTATTAATGCATATTAACTGAACAAAGCACTGTGCTGCCCTGTAACATTTTTATACATACGTATAACATACATTGGTCACTTCACCCTGCACTAACCTCTCTGGTCCTTCTCCCACTAGTCCCCTTCCTCCTTCCAAAAAATTCCTTTGTGTTTTCATAAAATATCTTAATTTTAAGAAACCACATCCTTTTCCTTCTTTTAAATAAGATTGGTTGTGAACCATGTACATTGGCACATGCTACTAATTCTACCACTGTGACGGGAAGAGCTCAAGTTTGAGAATCACCTGAATTAGAGTGTGTGTGTGTGTGTATTCCCAGATGTGTAGTAACAGAAAAAATCCTAATGACATTTAATCAGTTTATTATTCTGCCACTAAATATCTATGGTTAGTATCATATCAATATTGAAGGTTTTGAATATTCCTAAGAAATAAAAATTATCATTGTGCATATGTGTGCACAGGTACATGTAAATGCACATGTGGGTGTTTGTGTATATGGAGAGCAGAAGCAATATCCTTGATGACTTTTCACTTTAATGTTTGAGAATGAGAAGGCAATCTGTAACTTAAAACACCACTCTTCAGAGCCAGACTGGCTGGAGCTGCTTCATTACCACGCTTGTACTTGTCAGTGATGTGGAGTAACTGTTTGGCAGGCACATGTATAAACTGTGCTGTCCCCACAGCCCTGAAAATGATATTATTCAATTCTGTGTTTTCTTACATAATGTTAAGCATTCATTTCTATTTTCAAAAGTAAGAATTTTTTGAAATATTTAATTCTTTACAATGGTATGGGTTCTTTGTTAAAATAATTTTGCTTCTTTATGTATTTAGAAAAAAGTTTGTAATACTTGAGATATTAATGTTGTAAATGGTGATGACTTAGACAAAGATTAAATAAATGGCTGGTTCATTTAATAAAAAATGATGAGAAAAATATGACAGTTTTCATAATTTAGATGTACTGAATGCTTATATTTAGCTCCTGTAGTTTTCAATAATAGTGTTATTCTTATAGTGTCACTATAGGCCTTTAAATATAAATATTTTGTTTATAATACCTTTGAATTATTGTTTTCATTCTACTTTCCAAACATGCCATTTTTACTCTATAAATATCACCATGAATTCAAAATCATATGTTTTACATAAAACTATAGAAAATCACTATTGTTAGAAAGGAAGAAATACTGCTTTAATATTAGTCATTCAAATAATTAATTTGAGTGCAAATTTTCCATGAAATATGCCAAAACCCTTGGTTTAAAAAATGAGAGCATATTAAGGAAAATTTACATTGTTGAATTTATGATTGATCTACTGAAACTTTTGTTGTAATGTGGGGCTCGGGCTGTGTTCCCGGCGCCGGGCCCCTTGTTCTGTCCCGGCTCCCGGTGTGTACCCGAAATAATTACACGGAAACTGTATTCATTTAAATACTGCCTGGCCCATTAGCTCTAGCCCCTTATTGGCTAACTCTCACATATTATTTTAGCCAAGCTCCATTAATGTGTATCGCCACTTGAGTGGTGGCTTACCGGCATGAGTCTAACCCGTGTCCATCTTGTGCTGGAGAAGCATGGCGTCTGCATCTGCCACACTGCCTTCTCTCTCACAGCATTCCGTTCTATCTACTCCGCCCACCTAAGGGCTGCCCTATCAAAAGGCCATGGCAGTTTTCTTTATTTAACCAATGAGGGCAATACACAAATAGAAGACCCTCCTACACCATTTCCCCTTTTTCTGTTTAAACAAAAAAGAAAGGCTTTAACTTTAACATAGTAAAATCACATAACAAAACTTATCAAGCAAGAATTACAGTTACAACCTATTTTATCTTTTATCATAACTAAGGTAAACTATAACTATAACTATCCATTCTTCAACTCCATCAAAGACTCCAGAAGGATAAGATATTACCTAAGTAAACAAGAAATAAGCAACTTCCAAACTCTAGAAATGACAGAGACATCTCGCTACCTGTACTGTCACCCAAAGTTCCTTTGTACCGTTGGGGCATCCATTTTCAGCCTACAGGCCCATAGTATCCAGCAGACTTTTCCATGAAGCAGGAAAATTCAAAGACAGTTCATTCACTTTCTTCTGTGTCCTGCAGAATGTCTTGTAGACTCTTTCATGAAGCAGGAACCCTGAAGGATCATCTCACCTTTAGGCAAGTTCAGCAGTCCTCTCTCTGGGGGTTCTTTGTGTCCAGTTTATGCAAAAGTCCAAGCAAGAGCAGTTTCTTGCCCAATTCCATAAGGAGCCTCTTCGATGCCCATCTTCCTCTTGAAGTAGCTGGTACTGCCAGGAGCAGATGTGTCTCATTGTCATGAAAAGTCCTAAGTTATTAAAACATTAAATGCCATATTCTGTTGTCTTTGAAAGATATGAAGAATGTCCATCTAACTGAAATATACCTCTATATATTTAGGAAATCTAACATGACTACAAGCTTGACTATATCAATGATCATCCATTAACAACCTATATTTCCTAATTATACATTACATTTTTAAATGAACTACACAATCACAATACCTTAATCAAGAGCAGAAATATAACAAGATTGACCTTAAATTTATATCAATAAGGCAAAATTTATACCAATGTAAATTATCCATATCTAT
>PVIU01030743.1:0-15718 GCA_004026605.1 Ondatra zibethicus | reverse complement strand
AAGATCTTTTCCCATTCTGTAGGCTGGCGTTCTATCTTGTTGACCGTGTCCTTTGCTTTACAGAAGCTTTTCAGTTTCAGGAGGTCCCATTTGTTAATTGTTTCTCTCAGTGTCTGTGCTGCTGGGGTTCTATTTAGGAAGTGGTTCCCTGTGCCAATGCGTTCAAGCGTACTTCCCACTTTCTCTTCTATAAGGTTCAATGTGGCTGGCTTTATGTTGAGGTCTTTGATCCATTTGGACTTGAGTTTTGTACATGGTGATAGATAGGGGTCTACTTTCATTTGTCTACATGTTGATATCCAGTTACGCCAGCACCACTTGTTGAATATGCTTTCTTTTTTCCATTTGATATTTTTTGCTTCTTTATCAAATATCAGGTGTTCGAAGATGTGTGGATTGATATCCGGGTCTTCTATTCGGGGGGAGGGGGTTGTTAATTTGAGATCAGTTTGGGCTTTGAGGCAAGACTCTGTTATAAAAAAGAGGAGGAGGAAGTAGAGAAGGAAGAGGAGAGAGAGAAAGAGAGAGAGAGAACACAAGCACACAAACACCAAGGAACATCCCAGATTCTAGGAGCCATCTGATTACACTGAATTCATCTGAATAATGCAGAATACTCAAGAGCATTTTTAGAAATGAAAAGTGTTTTAATACCTACAACTTTTCTTCTACAAAGTTCCTTTTTTTATGTAACAGCACATGCACAAGTCCCAGGTATGAGACATGAGGCGTGGACATTTTCGGAGGCTATTCACCATGACTTTTTTTTTGAGTCAGGATTTATCTAAAATAAAATCCCTTCAAGATCATTCCAAAGAAGAGCTCAGAATTCTATCTCCTCCGCAGGCATTTTCCTACCAGGGGCCAGTTGGCCTCGGCCTCCTTGATGCAAACCTTGCCAGATTCCCGCCATGATGTACCACTGCTCAGGTAAGGATGAGTACCTGGCACAGCCTTCTCCCCCTGGAAGGCTGAGGACCTGGCTGGTACTTTCACCCAGAGCCATGAATTGCCCAGTCTGTCTGTTCACTGCTGTTTTCTGAACCTGGGCCAATATGTCTAGGAAGAGCCCAAGGACTTTGGGCTTGATCCAACAAACCCATAAGCACAAAGCTTGGCTTTCCCTCTATAGGGGACGATTAGAGGCTGGAGTTAATGTTCCAGAAGAATTACGAATATCATAATGGTATTATAGCCAAGGCCCCAGGAAGGCTAAAATGCCACCCTGCCAATCATCCTCTACCCCTTGAGATCCCATATAAGGAGGAGTGATAGGGTACAGATTTTTAAATGCCATTCGTTACTAGCCTGTCAATAGCAGACACTCACATGCAGAAGACGGCGAAAGGATGGATGACTGTATTAGACAGCTGGAGTCTAAACGAGGTCCTTCACTCCCCCTCCTAAATCTAAATCAGAGGATAGCACATGCAGGTGTGTATGCCAAAAGGATCCTAAGCTAACTCACTCCCTAAGATTCTTGTTTAGGGGTAGGGAGACATGGCCAGTCCAGTGGAAGCCTGGCCTGGGTCTGACCACTGTACCCAGGCAGGAGACAAAAGCATGGCAAGGAGAGACTTAGACCTTCCCAGGATCAAAGCAGGAAGCAGGAAAGAGAAAGTGCAATGGGTGGATGCGTTTGAAGGGCAGCAACTCCCCAGCTTATCACCAAGCAGCTTATCAATGGGCCTCAGTGAGCTGTACTTTGACCTCTCAGATTAGTAACCCTGGAATCCTTCAAACACAGTAGGGAGAGAGGAAGGAGTTGGAACGAGGTTGTGCTGACACATAAGAGTAGACAGTAGCAGGCCTTTGTCTACTTCCAAACTCACCTAGTGGATGCCCCTTACTTCCTGGTGATTGAGGGTAACAATGCTCCATGGCTCCCATGAGTGTCAGTCTCCACACCCAGGCAGTTAGATGCTAGATCTACCTGCTAACCCTACCAGTGGACTGACATGACACTAGACATTGTCACTAAGCCAGAGACTGCAATGGCACAGTCCCTGGAGACATGCATGTGCCTGCCCCAGTCTGTGACACTGGTGATACCCTGATAGGGGCGAGCTGTTCCCTAAAATACCAAGGACATCCCTAATGCCTGAGATTCAAAGGACCATATGGGCTTTCTGTACCAAGTTTCTGTTCAGAGAGCTTTTTGGCCTGGTTTTGGGGAACACAAATGCTTTTCCTGAGTTCAGCGAATTATCAAGAGTCTTGCCAGAAAGTGTACATGGATGTCCAGGTCAGAGTTAGATGTCCTACCCACCTGGTGCCTCCCTGAATGTCCCATACTGTTTTGAAATAGTCATTTACTAGTCTGTCTCCTCTTTGAAGTCAAGGACTATTACCTCCCTCACCCCCATCGCTTCCCCGGCCTCTCATAGGCTGTCATACAGAAGAAACTTAGCTAGTGACTGTCAGGTCACTCAAATGGCTGTCCTACTGCACTGGCCCGAATGTTCCTGGAACAGACTGGCATTTCTATATAAACACTGTAGCCATTTGTTCCAAAGTGACCTCAGCCCCCAGAGCAGGTTTCTTCTATAGCTGGTCTACCTGCCAACATGGACACAAAAGGTCCCCAGCGAAGAGTTCTTGGAAGAAGCCAATAGCCATGGCAGCCAAGGCCCTGAGAGGGGCAGTCCTCAGCACCATCCAAACAGTCCTTGCCAGCCCCACGCTTCCCAGGCTTAGCACTTTTACAAGAGTCTTTGTCCTGATCTGCACGTTTTCCAAGCTCACTCTGGCTCACATGATCTGCTCCTGTCCTATTCACCAACTCACCAAAGAAGGCAGTGTGCGTGCATGCGTGTGTGTGTGTGTGCGTGCGTGTGCGTGCGTGCGTGTGTGTGTGTGTGTGTGTGTGTGTTTCTTCAAATTGCTGAAAGCATCGCATTGTAGCACCGATTGAAGTACAATTAATAAAAACTCAGCGAGAGAAACTGGGGTTCAACCTGAAACTGAGACTCTGAACTGTCTCCTCCCATCTTATATTCCTCTCTCAAGCTGGGATTAAAGGTGTGCACCACTAGGATTAAAGGCGTGCACCACCCGGTTTCTATGACAACTAGTGTGGCTACTGGGATTAAAGGTGTATGTTACCACTGCCTGGTCTGTACATCTGGCCAGTGGGGCTGTTTTACTCTCTGATCTTCAGGTAAGTTTTATTTATTAAAATCCAAATGAAATGCCACTACAGCTGATGATTGATCCTAGCCATCAGAACGCTTCTCTCCCCTCGCCCTGACCCTTTATCACTGTACCATCTGCTTCACAGCCCTTGTCCCTCTCTGCAGATGCCAATCACTCACCAAAGGAAGCAGAATGCTGGGGTTGGGTAACTTGTAGTTTGCAATTTAAAAGAGAAGATCAGGGGAGGTGGATCGGTTGATAAAGAGCCTGCCCTGACACACAAGCACCAAGACCTGAGTTTGGCTCCCCGGAACCACATAAGAAGGCTGGGTACAACGGCAGCCGTCACCCCTGCACGGTGAGCTCCAGATTGACCGAGAGACCCTGTCTTTGAAATGAGGGTGGAGAGCAATTGAGACACATAGCATTGATCTCTGGTCTCCACACACATGTGCATATCCTTAAGTACATGTGATCACAAACACATACACAGAAGAGATGAGCATAGAAAGATACCCAGGAGAGGGTCAAGCCAGAGCTTCTCAGCAGTGAATCTGACCCAACTTCCTGACCTTGCAGCAGCTCGCTGACTGCTACCCACCCAGGCCCTGCTCCACCCCAAGCAACTTGCCCACTTGGCTCTGCTTCTATCCCATGCACTAGACCCCTGGGTCTGCATTGCCAACCAGTCCTCTGCCACTCACCGCACTCATTAGCAAAGGCCAGGCCCATCTTCTCCATGTCTTTATTCAGCTCTGCTTGAACCTGGCCTTGCAGATGGCAAAAGTGACAGTGATTATGATCCTGCCAGTTGACAAATGCTCAGGACTGTAGGACACTTGCTGACACAATGCTGGGGTGTTAAGAAAACACAGAAGGCCTTCTGCATTCTGTTGAGAATCTGCCTTCCCTACTCATCAAAGTGCAGGTCTTGTTTTCCCCCATTATTTTACCTTTATCAAGAAGTTGGGTGGCAGGAAGTTGCCTTGTATGTGTGAATGTGTGTGTGTTTGTGCATGCGTGTATGTATGTAGATATACATGCATGTGTATGGAGATCAAAGCACAACCTTAAGTATCCTTTGGTCTCAACTTGCATAGAAGTAGGGTGAGGACCCATGGTGATGCTGGTGGAGCAACAGGCATCAAATACTGTGGAAGAATTCCTGTGGAGGGGGGAAGGACTAGATGTGAAGTTTTAGAAGGAACAGTCAATAAAACCACCAAGACTAAGATCCTAGAAAATGTGGGACAGCCATTAACACAAACACTGAGGGCAGGAAATATAGCATGCGGACACCGTTTCGGTTCATCATGTGATATACTGAGCTTGAGGTCTGGGTAGAATACTTGCATTCCTGTCCAGGAAGCAGTTAGGAATACTGACTTCAGTTTGGGGAGGGACAATCAGTTAGAGCTACAGGAGCAGTGTGCATAGAGTGGGCAAAAAGCTGCATAAAAATAAATGGAAGTTTTAAGGGAAAAATTCTCAGGTGTCCCCTCTGCTTAGAAAGCTTTTTCCCCATAGCTTCTGCCCTGGTTATTTATTGTTAACTGTAAACTTCAATATTGAGTGATGCAGGAGGACTCTTGAGTATTTTATCATCTGAACTCTCATGACTGTGAGCATTCACTGTGCTTAGTTCGGGAGTTTTTGAACAGAATCTCAAGGACAGCCATTCACTGCATAATGCATTTTGGTCTGGTACAGACTACATGTTTGGTGGTGGATCCATAAGGTTATATTGCCTCATGACATCCCAGCTGTGGTGGTTGGTATAAATGTGCTCTGTAATGTTCACTCAGTGATGAAACATACTGAGTTCTCAAAACACATTCCGTTATTACTAGATGCAAGACTTTGACTATGACTAGATAAGTCCTCAGACACATACCTCCCTCATGTGTCTGGAGTCCCAGCTAGAAAGAACCTGACAGGAAGAGAAACCACTAGTGCTCCCTCCCCAGGACTGTCTGTGTTCCCACTTTATTCTCCTGCCTAGTGGTCCAGGTGGGCAAGGTAGCCAGACTCGCATGTAGTTCCAAGGCTTATACCTGCAGCCTGAGAGAGTTGAGAAGAATCCATGTCACCTTTTGTGGCCTAGTCTTGGCAATCACAGAGCATTTCTCCAGCACATTCCATCCATACAGTACTCGTAAAGCCTCTTCATATTCAAAGGCCAGGGAGATAGCCTCAATCCTGTCACCTCTCAGTGACAGGACGAAAATTCCTGCAAGAACACTGGGGCATATCTGCCCTCCTCCCCAAAAGTTGGAGCAAGAAACCACCCCAACTCTTCAAGCCTGGTATAATTCACTCTCTGTAACCCTCCATCACTGTATACCCCAGCTACACCTAGCATTATGGACATGTAAATCTGGTCTTCTCTGTTCACATCTGTCTAAACTGTAAGCCTCTAAAAGTCAAGACTCTTGTTTTGGTGGGGTGAAAAGTAGCAAAGAGACAGAGCTTAGTCATTGAAATTTAATTTCAAAACATGGGGAAAGGAGGGAGGGCAGGACCTTGGTTAAAAAAAAATTTGTATGTTAGACAGAACGAAAGAATATTTGAGGATTAAAATTTACAAAACCAAGTCATCATCATCATCTTGGAAGAATAACTGTGGACAATTTCACCACCTATGAAAAATGTCATTGGATGAGGTTAACCATGTTGCTAATAATTAGTAACATCTGCAAACTCCCCGTAGTTGATGCTTTGAAAGAAACTGGCTGAGCAAGTTCCTTATTCACCACAGTTAATTTCTTAAGAGTTAAACCTCAGAAGAAATTCTAACTGCAAAATAGAACAAAAGAGATGTGGGCATGACAGCTAACATCTGTAACTCCAGCGCCACAGAGACATAGGCAAGAGGATTCTGAACTCAAGGCAAACCTGGACTACAGGTGAGCTTGAGCCCAGCCTGGGCCACTTTTAAAAAGAGAAAATACTAAAGGCTGCCTAAATGTATGATTTGATAAAGAATGTAATTAAATCCACCAATAATCAAACAGTCTTAAAACAAGATGCCATTTTGCATCTATTAAATTGGGAAACCTTTAAAAAATACATTTGTAAAATGGTCCGAAGGTGCCTGGGATGATAGCTCAGTGGGTAAAGTGTTTGCTATGCGAGCATGAGGGCTGAGTGTGGATCCCCAGCACTCACATAAAACTGAGCACCGTGGCCCAGCTCTGTAACAGGAAGATCCCAGGGCCTTGGTAACCACTTACCTATCCAACGGTACAGTGAAAGACCCTGCATGGAAAGGTGGGAAAGATAACACCAACAACAAATAAACAAATAAAACAAAAACATGAAGAGAGGTGGAGGAAGTTACCTGATGTCAAACTCTGATCTTCACACATGTATAGGCAAACACCTACATGTATCAAGCACACACACACACACACACACACACACAGAGAGAGAGAGAGAAAGACAGAGAGAGAAACACACAGAGAGAGACAGAGACGGAGAGACAGAGAGACAGAGCACATACAGTGACCCATTGCTGCAAATACTTACTTAGACATTTTTGATGTGAGGGAGGGTTGGACAAACCTGGAGGATAAAGGAGGACTTTGAAGAACTCATCCCTTTCCAGTCAGCAATCTTACCTCCTGAGGGATTAATTCTAAGGACATAATCCTGGATAGGCAAATATTATCCACATTGAGGAGGCTCACTGAAGTTGATGTTATGATAGCAAAATACTAGACAAATTGAGTGTTCAAATGGAAGCTGTTTAAGTAGATTACAGTTAAATCATTTGCCAAGGCATTATGCACTCATTAAAAAATAATTTTTTTGAAAACTATTTGTCAGCACAAGAGCACACTCACAACACAGTGTTCTCTGTAAATAAAACAGAATAGAAACTGCATAAATTACAGGAAGTCGTATGATCTCCACTTCATTCCAAAATTAAATATGTATGAAGACTAAAAGTAAATCCCATGAAATGTTAACAGTAGTTATGTCTAAGTGATGGAATTACAGGCAGTTTAAATTCATTTTTCTCTTTGCCTTTCTATCATTATTGTTTTTGTTTTTTTAAAATAATAAACATATGATGCTTTTGTCATTAAGTAAAAGAAGATACTTAAAGGGAGAAAGACTCAATAATTTTTCCTGTGACTTGCTTAGATGATTAGGAAAATGAGAAACATTATTATTATTATTATTGGTCTTGAAAAGAAATTAAATAATTTACGATAAAAGTCTTGGGATTGAGTAGCTCACACTTTCAGACACCTGAACACGCAGGAAGGCAGACTTGAATACAAACAGAAGTGCTGTCTCTGAGGTGTGAAATTTCACACATGCTGCAGCCTACATGTCCTGGGGAGCATTTCCTTTCATGGCACACGAGAACTTACTGTCCTCCAGCCCTAACTAAGACAGACTATAATGGTCCTCAGAAGTGCTGAGAGATGTCCTTCTGGGTCAGTCTCAGACTTGCTGGGTAATGAGGACCGAGTCCATTAACCTCTTTAAATTCCTGAAGCCCTTTCTCTGACATGGAAGTCCATGACCATCAATAGGGCTCCTGAGGGCAAAGAGGAAGAAAGTAAAAGCCATAGATAAGGTGGTTTTATACAGAAACCCAGGATGAAGGGCTAGGGATAGCACACTACTTTTTCTGAGTAGACAGCAGGGATCTTCCCAGGATCCTTTCTGTTAGTGATGCTGTTATGGGTACCCAGCACATGCTGATGGAGCTGCCTCAATCCCTCCTCTGCTCCTCTGCTAGGACAAGCGCTTTCACAGGAAGAGGTCGCCATTCCCCTTGAAGCTGCCTCTTTCAGGCAGTGTATTTTACAGTGATGACAGTTTTCTAAAACCCGGCTTCTATGTGAACACTAAAAGTTAGCCTTGAGGACATATATGGTCAATATTTGGGCCTATTATATTATATTATATTAGGCCCTATATATCCCAGCAAAATCTTTCAAAAATTACAATGTGGTTACAATCTATTTTTTAACTGAATGGTTACAGTGAATACAACTTAAGAAAAACATCATGTTTATCATTTCCCTTAAATGATTAAACATTATCTCCAAGAATCCACATACATTCATGTCCAAGCAACTTGTTATAGATTAACAGAGTGAAAGCAAGCAAGGTATTTTTGTCAGCCAGTTCTTTTACTGGCAGGCTGCATTTTGTGGTTAGGAAAAAAGGGTCAATCACTTTATTATTTATCTCAAAAGGTAATCTTATAAAAACCTTAAAATAATCACAAATCTAAACTTTTATATGTGAAAAACAATCAGTCTGCTCCACTTTAAATCCTCAGGGTACAGACCCCCTCATCACAGTTTTTTTATATCAGGAAGCTGGGGGCAAAAGTGGGTACAAGGAATTCATCATCACCTTTGACCATCAGCCTATCCCAGCAGTAAAAGAATTACCTGTCTTTGTTCTTTTTTCTTGACCTCAAGAAGTCCCTCACTCAACTCTGTGTCTTTCTAAACTTTAGACTGTTCCCCAAGATTTTATACCTCAAAGTCATTAACAAAAACACCCTAACCTAACCTTACTAAGAAGTCTAAATTCTTTCTAGGGGTGGTGGTTGAATCATTAATCTGCTCCAGCAGCAATGCTTGGAAAAAGTCAGTCACTATTATTGTAAGTACCAGTAACACCACTCAGTGAGAGACTAGAAACCCCCTGAGAGTCTACATACAACCAATAGATTATGAGGGATGGGGTGACCATGAAGGCAGCAGTCAGAGCCATGCTCAATACCAGCATCCAGGTCCTCAGGACACGGTAGTCCTCGGGGCTTTGCCTCTCCAAGGCTCACTCACACGGCTTTGCCAACCACTCAGCGATGTTCCATGAGTTCTAATACTGCCTGTTAGTCCCCTCATATGACCCCGACATCAGGGAATCCATGACCTAAATGTAGCACAGACAGGGCTTGCAGTAGGTAATATCTGAGGATGGGTGTTGGCCAAGTATAATACAGGGTCCGGTTCTAGTCTTTAGAAGCATATTGTACAAAGTGTAGCTGAAAGCAGAATACATTTTAATGTAGGAAATGATTTTATTTAATACTAGCAATTCAAATAGCAGAAGACCATCTGGAACATTAAATAATTGAATAATGAATGTGTTTGTCGAGAAGGAAGCAGGCTTAAGTGGAGGAAGATGAGAAAGCAGACTGTAGCGGAGACTAAAGAGGAATGTCGGCAGTTTCTAGGGGTTTTTAAACAGTAGTGACATGGGATTTTTATTAATTTACTTTTCGTATCCTCTATATCAATGTAACAGCACTTTCTTTCAGTTAACAGCTATGATGATGCGGGTAATTTTACAATGATTACACAAGAAAAGAAGAAAAGCGAGGGGTGATCAACAATGCCAATCCATATTAAGATAGCCTGGAGTCATGTGTCTGGGGACCAGTATAACCGAGACCAGCACACAAATCTAAATCAGGACCTGCTTTGGCCACTCATCAGCTCCAGTTTGAGATCAGAGACTCCTATCCTTGGAATCCAGCTGTTGAAACTTAAGAGTACCCATCCCATGGGACAAATGGAAAGATTAAATAAGATCATGCATATAAGCATGCACACACATGTGTGTAGAAGCCACACACTATACTGAGAATCTTCCTTGATTGCTCCCCATTTTAATTTCTTGTTTGTTTGTTTTTCAAGATAGGGGTCTCCTTATGTAGCCCTGTCTATCCGGAAACTACTTAGACCAGGCTATTCTGGAACTCACAGAGACCCACCTGCCTCTGCCTCCCAAGTTCTGGGATTAAAGGTGTGCACCACCATGCTCAGTTCCATTTTAATTTTTGAGTCAGGCTCTCTCACCGAACCCAGGATTTATTGGTGAGGCTTGCTGGTCAATGAGCTCTGGGGACCCACCTGCCTCCATCCTCCTCCCCTTCCCAGTGCTGGAGTGCTGTGGGTACTAGGGATCCAAATTCAGGTGTTCATGCTTGTTTGGCAGACCCTTTACTGCCTGAGCCAGCTGACTCTGCCATGTCTGGGTACATCCTCCCCATCCTTGGGAGACTGGTTCAATTTCCTCATGGATACCCAACTCCCTTATATAAAAATATAATGTTACTCCCATAGGTATGAAATTCTTGATCACCTAAAACAATGTAAAAGCTATATAATTCATTGTTCCAATGTAATAGTTAGGGAATAGTGATAAGAAAGAAGCCTGCATATGTTCAGTGCAGTTTTAAAAATATGTCAGTTGTGATTGGTTAGTGTTGTGGATGAGAAAATGTAAACACGAAGGACCAACTATAAATGCTAAATAATAATGATCATCACTAATGGGAGGGGCCAGAGAGATTTAAGAGCCAGAGGTGGTGGATTTCTATGGTAAAACTTTATTTGCCGAACATGACGAGTCCATTACATGCATGATCTCACAGCAGCTATGACTACACGAATAATACCTGCTTGAAATCAAGTCAGCCCAAATCCCTGAATGGAAGGGGAGAGGCTCATGAAGTCCCACCCCTAGCTGAGAAGCAATTGGTCATTGATGGCTACTGTGTGTGTGTGTGGTGGGGGAGTAGTTTTCTTCAGGGATGTGGGCACTGAGAGCCTACCATGCTTCAGCAGATGGTCCCCTACCCATGAACATAGAGGCAACACTAAATAGACTCAGCAGGTTAAAAAAAATATAGAGGGAGAGAGCACATGAAGTTGGGAGGGAAAATGGTGGCAGAGAGAGAAGGAATGGAGGAAAGAAAGAGAGGGGTGAATTGGATCAAAGCACATTATGCACACGTATGAAATTTTCAATAAAGAGTTGTTACTATTAAAATGGATTTTCCCAATCTGTTCCCCCAAACTGTCTAAACCCCCACAAAGATCAGGAGGATAAGACTCGTGTGTCCACTTGTTCTCCACCACATGACCAGCATTAGTGGACCTGACATGAGGAAAGGGTTCAACAAGCATGGATAGGGGAAAATCCATGCTGCCACTGTCTCCTGTGGTCAGTGACTTCTTGGTTTTAGCTTTAGTTTTACGTCATTCATTTTCTTTTGTTGCTGTTTGGGTGTTTTATAATAAATTACAGAATCATGATCATATATATATTTCAGTACATATCTAAAAATAAATCCCTCTTGCTTTTTAATGACAATATGATTAGCATACCAATCAAAAATAATAATTCCCCAATATCATATATAACTGCTTATTCAGAGTTATTCAATTATTCCCCAAACATCCTATTATAGATTATCTCCTCACAGCAAGATCAGAATTGCAGTGGAGGATGGGCTCTTTTAATTCCCGTGTAGAAACAGCCCTTGGATGTAACACTGGCTTCTTAGGGATGCTGAAGAATAGATTCACCTGATTGGTTAGTTGAGGTGACACCTGTAATTCTCCTGCCCTCCGCCACCATCTTTGCCATGAGAAGGAAGCTAGTTCTAAAGTTGTGATGTTATTCAAGCCATTTTTTTTTTCACATAGAAGGCAGGGTAGATGACACTGTACCCGGAACACTGAGTCACTCCTGAGAATTTCACGTCAGGTTGGTCTATGTCAGTGCTACTAAGATTGGTCATCAGTTTAAGGTGGTGGTGGCTTGATCCTCTCCCTGCAAAGTGAGTCCCCTACCCTTTTATAACTAGCAAATAAACTGTGAGGTGAATTTTTGTACCCCGTAAATTGATAGCCTACCATCAACACTTTGGCATCTACTGATGATCTTCACCTGAATCAGTTATCCCACGATACTGATTTTCCAATCCCATCCTGCCTTCTTTCTTTATTGGCTTGTGTGCTTTTGTAGAAAAGGGCTTCCTCTCATCAGCTGGGGTATATAGCTCCTAGTGAAAGACAGGATACACATGCAGCATGCTTTCCTTTAATAAGCCATGTTCAAAATAAGTTATTGGCAAATGGCAGCATATTTTAAACACAAGAATTACAGCAAAGCTTGTGCCAAGGGTGTTCCTCTATCCCCTGGCCCGAATAATTGTTTTAGGATAAGCCTGGGAAGGGGTGGGTGCACTAAACTGTGACCACTGTTCAGAATGCTTAGTGTAAATCTCCCATCTGAATCCTCAGATTTTTAAGGATAAGGCTGGCTGATCCTAAGTTTTTAAGTTGTCATGGCATCTCAGCCTATCCGGTTATATGGTTTATGAATATAAACCGGTGCTAATTCTCCTCTTGTGGCTATAAATGTCTTTTTGAAAATACATTTGTATGTGATTTCCTGTGTGTGTGTGTGTGTATGTATGTATGTATGTATGTATATATGTGTGTGTGCATTTGTATCTATATATATGCATGGGGGAATGCCTATGTCTATGTGTAGTTGCTCACACACATGTGTGAGATCAACCTCAGGTATCATTCCTCAGGCACTTGAGAAATGTTTCATTGACTTGGATCTTTGCCACAGGCTAGCTAGCTGGCCAGCAAGCGCTAGGGAATCTCCCTATCTTCCGTCTCCCTCCTGCCATCTCTGGGGTTACAAGTGCACGCCACCACACTTGGCTCTTCACATTGGTTCTGAAGACCCAAACTCAGGTCCTCACACTTGTGAGGCAAGCACTTGACTGACTGAGCCCTCCCTGCAGCCCTCCAAGTGTCTTAACATACACTTTCCTCCATGCGTCCCTGGGGAGAATGTTCGTTCCGGGGGTTCATGGAATAAGCCTTGCCACTTACTTTTTTTCCCTTTAGATTAAATTTTTATTTTGAGCATTTCAGTGAGAACTCCTGATTTCAAAATCTCAAATCAATTTAAATATCTCCCTTTTCCCCACTGACTACACCATACACAAGCGCTTGGGTCAACCGCTAGCATTAAAACCTCAATTCTCTTTCCAGCTACACAGCACAGGCTGCGCTGAGTTCTTTAATATGGCCTCATAAATCCAGCCCAGCTCTTTGCTTCTTCACTCCCAGTCTCAGCTTCTCTCCCCCACTCACCGAGCCCAGCATGGCTGCAGGGTGCTCCCTTCCTGAAATCAGAGGCAGACTGTCCTACCCTCTCCCTGACCCCTTTGCCGCCAGGCTGCAACATAAGCTCCCATCTAATTGCTGCTCTGCCTCTCTCAGCAGAACTTGACCTCTTTCTGGGTCCCTCTCTTAAAGCAACTGTCTGTGTTTTTCATTATGTTTGCCAAGACATATTAGTTTGAACTTTTCCCGGACCTAACTGGGTTGGCTCTTTTTTCCTTAAACCTCCAAGGCAGCAGGTTCAAGAAAGCAGCCTTTGGTGGGAGGAGGGGTTTGGCCTTGAAGCCTGAGAAGCTTTCTGCCAGGACAGTTGTGTTAAACGTATAGTCTTCCCAGGACTGCTTGTGGACTGTCCCTTTAAGAAGTGGGCAGACTCTGGGTTCAACTTCAGACCTCAGTTAGAAGTTGAAGCCACAAAGAGAACACACACAGCCTGCCCAGAAAGCTGCCCGGCCTTGTCATGGCCTATCTCCTACTAGTCTGCCATCCTCAGATCCTCAAACCCATCCCACGCAAACACAAATGCATCCTCTCTAAACATCGAAGCAAGCCTCCGCCCTGCAAAGGAAGTTGGAAGCCAAGTTCCCCGGGCACCATCCGCTTCTCTACTTTGGCCGACCAGCACCTCCCGCCTACACCGACCCACGTTCCTGAGAATTCCTTACGATCATCGTGAGGATGTCATCTGCGGCTGAATAATTCCCTTGAGAATAAAAGTGTTCGTGAGCCCTGGGAGAAGAGAGGAGAAATGCCGGGATAAGAATGCTAATCAGAATGGAGTTTTCCAGCTTTTTGCTTTGCTAGGGAATAAAATAAAATCAAATCAAAAGTCATCTATAAAAAGTGCTTGGAAGGGTTTCATGCAGCCTGGGGCCTTTGCCAAGGGACAGATTTCTTCCATCAACTCAGTTCCTTCCAGGCCCTTTTTTTGTGTCTTCTCCTTTGCTTTCTTTTTTTTCCCATTATCTTTTAAGCAGGCCTACTCAGGCTGGGCAGCAATCTTTGGGGCCAGTGAAGCTTGTATTGGCCAGGTCTTAGAAATAGGTCAAGCCGGCTCACTGTAAGGGGGACACCACATCATTCTGGAATGGCAGCAGGGACCCCACACCTCAATCTGGTCCCACCAAGGCCCCCCCCCCCCCCCCCCCGCGAGGCTGTTCCTTGTCCATTGCCTTCTTTTAGCTATTCATCTCCTGCAAGCTGGTCCCTTTGGTGGCCAGATAGCTAATGGCATCTTCCAGGCCTGAGGCTGCCTTTTGGAACTCTCCCCACTCTTGTTTCTGACAGGGCTCATCCGTGTAACTTAGCACATCCCAGGATGGCTTTCTCCTCACTTCACTGTCTGGATGCATGACCCCAGTGTCTTTGTAAATAAAACGGTATACTCTCAAGAGGTTAGCTTGCTGTGGAGAGAGAAATACATAAATCAATATGCAAATAAGTCCACATCAGACTCTGCAAAGCTGTGATGGAGTATCTTGGAAGATGGATGGAGCAGCATTTCTGCTGAACTCTGTCCGAAGTGCCATGATTCTAGATGTGGGCTTTGGGAGAAAGTGAGCCAAATGGAAAGTCCTTCCTGGATTGACTTTGCCTAAACATATTCCAGGAACCAAGCTAATTGCTGGTTCAGTCTCAAACTTTGACTTTTCCATCTCTCAATTCCCTGCATCTCAAATAGATTTTTATTGGAAGTCTGTGAGAAGCCCTCATTCTATTGAGGACATTTCTGGATTAGTTTTTTTCTAATTTATCTTTATTTTATGTGCATTGATGTTTTGCCTGCCTATATGTCTGTGTGAAAGTGTCAGATCCCCTGGAACTGGCCAGTTGTGAGCTGCCATGTACTTGATGGGAGGTGCCATGCAGGTGCTGGGACTTGAACCTCCCATCAAGTACATGGCAGAAATGCTGCTCTCCCTCTCTCTCCCTCTCCCTTTCCTCTAGAAGAGCACCCAGTGCTTTTAGCCACTGAGCCATCTCTCCAGATTCCTCTTTCTGGGTCCTTGACCAGTTTTTCTGAGAACACAGTGATGGGAATTTCTGTCCTTGGACCAAGGAAGAATTAGACTCTCCTAACCTGGAGGACAGGAGCTGTTGGTAGTTCCAGAGGGAAAGGTAGTTGTTCTCATCTTGAGCCAAAAGAACAGATGCAACAGAGTCTCGCTGTTCACACAGACTCACAGCCATCCACGCAAAATGGGTGGAATCTTGGAGAAGAAAGAGAACTTCCAATCTTGCGTGTCCCTCATACATCTGGGCAGCACAGAGAGGCAGACTCCAGAGTCTGGCTTCACAGTCCTTTTCCTGGCTCACAGCCTTGCACCCAATCTGCTGCCAGTCTCTTCTGTTTGGTTGCTTTACCAACTGCTTCTCTCTCTCTCTCTCTCTCTCTCGCTCGCTCGCTCTCATTCTCCCTCTCTCTCTCTCCCTCTCTCTCTCTCACACACACCTCTCTCTCACACACATACACCCCTCTCTCTTTTTCTCTCTCTCCCTCTCCCTCCCCTTCCCTCTCCTCTCTCTCTCACAAACACACCTCTCTCTCACACACACACACCTCTCTCTCACACACACCCCTCTCTCTCACACACACACACACCTCT
>PVIU01030742.1:0-15720 GCA_004026605.1 Ondatra zibethicus | reverse complement strand
ACAAAAGGCAATGAGCAACTATAGTATATCTATATCTGATACTACTACTCAGCAATACAGATATCATGAGTAAAACTTTAGTACATTGTGGCTACTAAAAATATTTTGAAAGAGTACATACTGTATGAACCCATTTTAAAAGCATGTTTGAAAGGAAACACGTTATAGTTACTTGGATTTTATTTCATTTTGATTCTTTTTCAAAGGGTCTTTGAAAAAAAATCACCTTCTGTGCTGTATAATCTAGATGATGTGGCAGTCTCCAGTGGTACATTAGTGATAAAAATAAGGAGCATGTTATATATAGATATGAAAATCAAGCCTGCCACTATCTCTACATAAAGTAATTGTTTTTGTTGAAATTCAGAAGAAATAATATCTAATCATTAAGTATAACTGTTTATCATTTCCCACTTTCAGGTGAAGAAATTAAGCTTCACAAATATTAAATATTTTAACCAAATTTACACAAGTTCAATGCAGAAACAAAAGCAGGACCATGAGGAAATGGCCTCACACTCAGCTTCAAGATTGCTCCTCCTCCTCTGTTGGAAAAAGCTCTGCTCTACCATCAAGCACACAGCTTTGGGCTAGAGAACACAAGTGGGATGGTGAAAGGGAATAAAACACCCACCTAGATGTCCAGATTAGCCAAATTAATCGTGGTGACCAATAGGATGACAGATGAAATAGCCAGATCACCCCAGCACTTATAATTTTCTTTTTTTCTCTTTTATGGTGCTGAAGATTGAACCTGGGGTCTCATAAGTTAGGCCGTTACTTTACCATTAAGCAACATCCCCCAAATCCTAGACTTCTCATTTTTTAAATAATGATTGATTGTTTCCTATTTATGGTTGTTTATGATATATAATCACTAGTATAAAAAGCTTTTATTAAATATCCATATCTCATTTGCTCTTAATTTCTACTGTTGTCTGTGGCTTCTGCTACAGTGATATTGGGGATCAAGCCAAACACACTGAACACACAGGTTGGATGTTTTGCTAATGAGAGTCACACTAATCCCAGTTGAGAAAAACAGGTAATAGTACTATACTTAAAATTTTAGCCACAGCAATAAGGCAAGAAAAAAGATTAAAATAGGAAAGTAACATGTGAAAAATTACAGATTGTATGAACCTACAGTTAAAATACCCAAAAGACTCCATCAGAAGAAACTTGGATTTGAAAAAAACATTTCAAGAAAGTAGCAGTAACTGACTCTGGCTCCTTTACTAAAGAACTCATGGGTTATTAAATGGATTGGGCACCTGACAGTGCTCAACCTATGGGTCTCAACACTTTTGGGAATTGAATGGTCCTTTCACAGGAGTCGCACATCAGATACCCTGAATATCAGATATTTTCATTGCGATTCGTAACAGTAGCAAAAATATTGTTTGGAAGTTGCAATGAAATAATTTTATGGTTGGGTGTCACTATAACATGGGGAACTATATTAAAATGTCCCAATATTAGGGAAGTTGAGATCCATTCGTCTAGAGAATGCCCATCCTTACAGAAAGTTTCACCGCATAGTATTTCTCTTACTGGTGCCAGGCACTTGCCACGTATTATTTTTCATACAATAAAGCATCCATATGTAACAGGAACTTCTGTGAGTTCTGTTAAACACACAAGGACACTGACATTGATAAAAATGAAGAATCATAATCATAAAATAAACAAAACCTGTGAATGGCAGAAATGGTGTTCTACATAATTTCTACACTTCTACAAAATGCCAAGCTATTGGCTTTTCTTCATAACTCCTATAAATCCCTCAGTGGAGGACCAGGAAGTAAGCATCTAGGCAAGAAAAGTCAAAAGGCAAATGAAATGTCACTACTCAATCAAAATCCTATAAAGACAAAAGCTATATGCTCATTTTTCTGAAGGTGTAATTGACTTCAGAGTATAGATTATACTTATGTTTATAAGGTAAGAAAACTAAGCACTGTTGAGTAGCAATTGAAAGTTTTTAACTGAATTATCACTCCTATATTCTAAGAAAAATATATTTTTAGAATGAAAGCGTTGTTTTTAAGTTGTTATATTCTCTTTGTGAAGGCTGACAAAGTATGTGTCCTTTCTCTGCCACACACTACAGAAACTCGGGCACAGAAATCAATTCCTGAAAGCTCTGTAAAATTCAGATATCAATAATGTCAGTTCAAGGATGGTATAAGAGTATTGTGGAAACCAGGGGCTAATCCTAAGAAAGGGTGCATGAATAGGCTTATCGAAGCACACCATCAATTGCACAAGCCAACTTCAAAAAAAAACAGTAGGTGGAAGGATAGTGGTGCCTCTAACAGATAGAGCTGAGGTAAGCCAATTCCACTGGTCTCTCCCTGGAACTGAGCAGGATGGTGAGTGTCAATGACCCCAGACCTCGCTTCTGGCCACCAGATAGAAATACACTGAGTTGGGAGTCTTTCAAAGCAGGATCTCATTTAATTGTATTAGGCAGTAACTTATATAGGATTTTGATAAGGGGTGGGAATCTTAGGATGGGGTGCAGTGGAGTAAGGAAGAAGTGCCAATAATATTCTGCCACATTAGTGGTGGCTGGGCAGAGGCGTGTTTTAGGTTGGGCTGTGCTGAGTCACTCCTATGTCAAAGTCATGGCCAAAGACAGGTCTCCAAACTCAAGCTAGGCTCAGGAAATTACGCTGGGCCTCATGCCCAGGCCTTATGAGGCCAACATAGTGGAACATATGTGAAAATAAAGAAGAGAAGTAAATACTGAGACTTAAAAGGTTAAACTAGGATGGAGAAAACAGGAGGGGCAGGAACTGGGTTAACCAAAACTAAGGATTATAAAAAGGAAGACTTTATGGACATCCACTACTTAGTAAACTAATTTAAAAATAGAACTTTAACTGAAGAGTTCAAACAAAATTTCCTTGCATGTGTAAGAAATATTGTTCCACAAGACATGAGTAAGTAAAAATTAGGTCCAAAATGTAGACTACCTCCCTACAACTTATTGTTAAGGAAGCCCCAGAAGTTTCCCAAACAATACAATCTGTAGCCATTTCCCTGAGTCACTCATGATAACTAAGACCCTATTGCTGAAGACAATATACACTTTGACAATAGCACATGAAGAATTCAATTTCCAGCCAACAGGGAAATTTGTTCCCTGGTGACAAGATTTCATAGTACTGGAAGGTGACATAGGGAGAAAAGACATCAAAGTACAAGAAAGACAACCAGTACTAGATCCTGCATGCTACAGTGTCTACCTTGCAGCCAAGGTGTGCCCACTGGTATAGCAGTAGCATTAGTATCACACAGCAACTGATTTCTGACTAGAGTTGAGGCTATTTCACGGGAGAGGGTTTCATTATTAGTACTACTGTCCTGATTAAAATTCAATCACAATTCCTAGGGTAGACTGTGTTATTATTTTGCTAGGTGATCATACTCTTAATTTGCCTTTAAAGAATGTATGTTTGTATCCAAAGCCCTGGGCTGTTCTTAACTATGGTCAGAGAAGCTTCTTGACTTTTTTCTTTCTTTAAAATGTTTATTTTATGAGCATAAACATTTTGCCTGCATGCATGTCTGTGTACTACAAACATGTCTGGTGCACACAGAGGTCAGAGGAAGGTGCTAGATCCCCCTTGAACTGCTGTTATGGACAGTTGTGAGTCACCATGTGAATGCTAGGAATCAAGTCTGGCTGCTCTCTGATATAGCAGTAAGTGCTTTTAACCAGAGTCATCTCTCCAGCCACAAAGCTTCTTTTTTAAGTATATAGAAGCCAATTGAAAGATGCATTATTTGTCAACGTGATGAAAAATAGGAGACTCTATGTTCAGCCACAAATTGAATATCTATATTAACCCTACAACCACTAAGGCTCAGAGAATATGATGAAAGAGGAGACAGAAATAATGTCAGAGCTGAAGGAGGTGATGTGTGCTGTGGGCTGCTGTCTTCTGGATCTGAAGTGTGGTGTGGGTATATAAGAAGTTTACAAACCCAAAATCCCAACTCCACTGGTCTTTTTGAGATTTAGCAGTTTTCCTTGAATAAGCATTCCTCAAATTGTTGCCGGTCTTTGGTGAATTTCCAGAGTTCTGAAAGGGTTGGTTATGATTTGAGGGACCAGAATTTTCATTGTTTTATGTACAGGCAGGTGTATCATGATCCTTAGTCTGTCATTCTAAACACCTGCACTGCTATGGTAGGGTTTTAATAATTACTCATTTTGGGAGTAAAGTATTTGCTCAGAATTATTACCTCAAAAGAAAATCCATTTTTATCAAATGGTATCTCTAAAGAGATAGCCAAACTATTTTTATCCTTTAGTCTATTGATGCAATGAATTATATTTAATCATACTGAGGTAACCTTATATTCTTGGGATATACCCTACTTACATGTTACTGCTATAGTTTGAATACATGTACATACATCCAAAATTGATGTTGAAATGGAATTGCAATTATAACAATTGTAGGACCTGGGGACTTTCAAAATCTCTGCCTTTATAAATAAATTAACGTATTAATAAAGGCATTGATTTATTATAACACAATGAGTCCAAACTTTTCTTGTACTATTGTTTACCCACTTGTCTTCCCCATGAAGGATAACACAAGAAGTCCCTGGCTAGGTATTAACATCTTAACCTTATGCTTCTTGTACCAATAATGGTGTGAAAATTAATTTCTGTATTTTATAAATTACCCAGTTTTAGATGTTATTTTATAGTAGCAAAAAAAGAAGTTGAATGGTATTGATTATACTCTTTGATAAATCATTGAGTTCTATTCATTTACATTTGGTTACAGTATTGGCATCTATGGAGATTAATGCCTGCCCTTCATTTTTTCTTTTCAAAGAAATTTTTTCCAATAAGTATTAAGACCATGTTTGGTTCATAAAACAAATCAGGAGATGTTCACACATTTTCTCTTTTCTGCAGTTTTATGAAAAACTGGAATAATTTCTTTCTTGAACATGCTAGAACTTGCCAGTAAAACCATCTGGGGCTGGAGTTTTCATTGTGAAAAGACGCTGCTTAAAGACTTTAATTCATTTAATTGTTTTAGAGCCATGTGGACATCTAATTCTTATCAAATTGGTTTTGGTATATCAGACTTAAAAAAATCATCTGTTTTATCTAACTATTCACCTTTTTAGAAAGAATAACTTCATAATTTCTTATCTTTCTAATTTGAAGCATCTGCAGTAACTTATTTTTCATGTTGATTATGGGAATTTTAGAGAAAAAAAATATACTAATGGTTTTTCTATGTTTGAAAGAAGCTTTGATTCTGATAACTAATTTTTTCCAAATATATTTTACTTTTAATGTTTCTGCTTATTCTCATTTTAAAGGCAAATATATTTGGAGTTATTTCATTAAAATGCTCCTTATCAGATAATACATAAAGAGAAAAATTTATAAGGTAGTCATTAGTATTAAAAGATTGCTTTAAAAAATGTTGTTTGTATCTAATAATATCATAATCTCAGGCCAAGTGGTGGTGGTGCACACCTTTAATCCTAGCACTTACGAGGCAGAGACAGGAGATCTATCTGAGTTTCAGGCCAGCCAGGTCTACAGAGAGTGTTTCAGGACAAGATCCAAAGTTACAGAGAAACCCTGTCTCACAAAAACAAAAACAACAACATTACAATCTCAAAAATAAAAGAAATATTTTAAAAAGTCTAAGAAAAAAAGAAAAATGTTTTCTGAATTCTCATTTTCCTAGTCACTATTTTTTATTAAGTTTTCTGATTTTTCTTCACAACCATCATTTCCCCTTTAAAGATTCTACATCTTAGACTCTCTATTATCTTTCATTGTTTATACAACTGTATTTTTGCAACCAACTCCATGTTTTCTTGATGATAATTGCTTTCTAAGCATTCTTATGATTTGTTAATATGAATATTTCAACAATATTCATACCTGTATTTCTATTGGTTACTATATATTCTTTCCTTTACATTTAAGTTGTACAACCAATTTTTTGATATCTTAAAGTGATGACTTGCTAGAAGTTTGTGATATTATGATATATATATATTTTCATAATTTCTGACTTATACCTTTTTCCTCAAGTCAGGAACTACAATTTCTCTTCTCCAAGGTTTCATAGAAACTCCATTGTTTTCTGGTTCCTTTGGTTTTTGGAGTTGACTGTAAAGAGAATTTCTGATATCACCCTTGTCTAATTGAAAGATGTAAAACTTTTCTCATTTTAAAGAATGTCACCCTTTAGAAGGAAGAACACTGCACACACATATAAGCTAAGAAGAAATTAGAAAAATAGCAGGTATGCATGGTTTTCCCATGTATACCTCCAAAGGACAAGGTTGTGAGAATTTGTGAATAGCTGAACAAAAAGATGTCTCTGGAGAGTAGTATCCCCAGAATCTGGGTAGTTTCTACTATTTTATCTTGAAACATACCCATTTTTCTCCTTCCAGCTCTAATCTGCTACTAATGTCATCTACTGCATTCTTCATGTCATATACTATAATAGCCAATTCCAAGAGATGAATTTGAATCTATTTTATAATTTTCATCCTCTAACTAGTTTTTTGAGAGATACAAATATTTCATATTCATGCCAACAAAATCTAAACATGTGCAAGATATGGATTATATTTGATTTCTCATGGTAGAATTCATTTGAGTTTTTACCATGATAAGTTCAAACATCTTTCAATATGCAGTCTTAGTTAATGTGTCTATTGCTGTGGATACCATGACTATTGCATAGCAGCATGCAGGTCAACTTGATGCTGGACAAGGAGCTGAGAATTCTACATCTTGATCCACAAGCAGCCAGAAGTGAATGCCACACTACACCTAGCTTGCACATTTGAGACCCCAAAGCCTGCACCCCTAGTGACATACTTCCTCCAACAAAGCTGCACCTACTCCCACAAGGCCACACCTCCTAATAGTATCATTCTCTATAATCCTATGCAGGCCATTTTCTTTCAAACCACCACATATGCTTGCTGACTTACTTTTCCTACAATTGCACCTTCATGTTTTTCACAATTCTCTATATCAAGTTCTCTCATTAAACACTAAATAAGACTTATTATAGACGTTAATGGTCGAGGATCCACAGTTCCCTAGTTCTGAGTTGTGTTTTGAATTTATTTGAATCATTTTTATTCTGACTTCTAAAATTTTGGTGATATATATGTGTAAGAAAGCAACCACTGGTCCAAAGGAAATGAAAACACACATGAAACCCCAGACATCCCACAAAGGTAAAAGTTTGTTGGCCCAGGGAAGCTAAACTTGGCAGATATTCAGTAATATATTGCCTGTACCTAACCCATTTACTCCTGGATAGAAAGGTGAATGGAAGATCATGTATTCTGTGTGAGACATGAATAAGATATGAATACACTGTTTCTCATGCAGGAAAAATATGGAATCTTGTTAGAGTTACTCACACAAATAAACTCTGCTAATGGCAAAATTGTGAGATAGGCTCCAAGGGAAGGAGGGCCCAACAGGGACAGCAATGAAATAGCAAGTAAAGTATCTGGTTCCAATTGGAACATACAGAGAACACTGTTACCCCTGAGGCTCACACACCTTTGATTAAGACAACATACTACATGGAAATGCACATTAGTCTTGGGTCAGTTTCCTGCATAACCAACTTCTGGCATGTGAATATTTGCCTCAGCACACTAATACCATGCTCCTATATATACTATAAAGTCAAAATCTATAAGGCACTTACAGAGATGAACATGACCCTCAGACTTGAAAGAAGACTAGGATTCTCAATGCAGAGAGTCTACCTGTGGGAGCCAGCCATGATAAGCTATGTATGGGCAGGTCACCCAAAAGAAGTTCTTTACTTCCAACCATTATCACCTGCCAGAGTAGAACTCGGGCATTCATAAATTTAATAAGAGGCCTGAGTCCCAGTAGTTTACCCTAAGGCAATACCTCTTTGCAGGAGGAACCACAAGCTGAGATTTCCTGACCACCACCAAAGAACAGACCATCCAAAGGAAATGCCTAACATTCCAACCACAGTAGATAGGATCACCTGCCAGTGCACACTCTCCAGGACACCCCTAGACAAATGTCAACCAATCAGAGGTTCTGAACCTCAGAAACCCCTCAACCCCACCTTTACTACTATAAAAACCCAATTCTAATTGAGTTCAGGTCTCTCCGGTTATTCCAATATTTTGGACATGCAGAGAGACTGAGTTTGCAAACTTGATTAAAATAAAGGCTCTTTGTTTTTACATATGGAACTCGGTCTCCTTGTTGGCTTTTGCAGGGACTTCACAGATCTGGGCATAACACTACCCACAATGACACACTGGGACACAAAATTCTAGGGCAACATCAGTGGACTCTAGGACAAAGAAGAGGGATCAAAATGTTTCTTGGTGAATATGTAAGAAGAGAATCAATTGAGGTACAAGAGAAAATATCAAGGAATACACAGAAGCATATCCTCACAAACATTTACATACAGCTACTTAACCATGCAGAGAGAGAGAGAGAATGGAAACAGAATGTACCACTGAAAGTAATGAGTATGGGAAATGTAGGGAAGAATACCCTCTCTTTGTCTTGTCCCCTTATAAACTGATGTGGGGAAGTGAGGATGGGCGGGCATATCAGTGCTAGAGAATGCAAAAGAAATACCTCTGTTCTCCAATCAGACCACCTAGCCAGCCCTCTCCAGGGTACTCTGTGGCTTTAAACCCCCTCCCCCAGGGCTAGACTGGGTGGGGGTGGGACTTCCTGACTAAACAATGTAAGGGTGTGGTTACTCCTAATCCAGCAAGAAGGATCTTCAGTTGGAGGTCTGGAGGCAAGAGGGGTCTACAGTGGGAGGTCTGGAGCTGGCTAAATTCCCAACAATCACCAAAATGGGAATGTTAGCTACAAAGTTACAGGTATCTAATGCAGCTAAATCAACACATGCCAAAACCCAAGCCATGAAAACGGGAGAGAAATGCAAATGTAATGTCAAAGTAAGCTATTGTCCCTACCCTCTTCTCACAGCCACACACACCCTCAGACCTCACTCCTTCCCGTGAGCCCCTGTTCCCTTCCCAACTCCACCTTCTTTCCCCTAACCAATGCCTTCCTATGATCTCTTAAGAAACCAGTGCCAAAGCAAAAGCGATTCTACCAAGGTTGTGGAAAGAAGCCATCCCCTACAAAAGCTCAAACTCCCTTGGTTAAGGTGAATCAGGAAAGAAATCTGGTAAGATTAAGCCATTATCATCGACTGAATGAGAAACTTCATCGAGATGTACAAGAGGAAAATGAAAAAAGCAACACCAGCACCACCAGTACCTCAAACGATGACCTGGATAGCTGGTGAGGTGTCATGGAGGCAGGAGACCTCAGATCCACCTGCCAAATGTCCAGAGGTCTCATTCCTGACCAGTGGATACCTGCGAAGCCCTTAGATTTGTAACAACTGGTGGTCAATGGTGAAGAAAATAAAATCAAACTCTTAGGAGTAAATACATGTGTTTGTGTGTTCTCTGATGGAAGGCAGGGAAATAGAGAATATGGGAGGTGTGGGTGTTTAGGGAGGGTGAAAGACTGGGGATGGGAGGGACAAAAGTAGGGGAGGAGGGGGGAATAAGGGAGGTAGAAAAGGTAGAGGATTAAGGAGGCCAGGGGAGTTGGGTGGTTGGGAAGGTTGGGGTAGTTGTGGAAGGTGAGGAAGGAAGCAAATGTGTA
Source organism: Ondatra zibethicus (assembly GCA_004026605.1). Classification (NCBI taxonomy): domain Eukaryota; kingdom Metazoa; phylum Chordata; class Mammalia; order Rodentia; family Cricetidae; genus Ondatra; species Ondatra zibethicus. Next base: position 5,990 of record PVIU01030742.1, on the reverse strand, counting down.
GGAAGGGAAGGAGGTAGATCCTCTGAGATTGGGGGTCTACAGTGAACCAGATGGAGGTGGTAAGGATTTGGTCACAAGATGGCAGTGCATGCAACTTCCCCCTTACAATTTTGACCAAGAGGAGGTAGAGAGACCCATATAGGGAGAGTTATGGTATGTGGAAGGACAATGACAACTCTTATAGGAGAGTTAGACAATTACCTCAGCTGCTAGCCGGCCCTACCATGTGAAGAAAGGAAATTAATTCCCTAAAAATCAGCAATCCCCTCATCCCATTGAAATCTATCCCAAAGACAAAGGATGATGTTTTGTGAGGGCCATAATCCACCTTGTCATTAAGAAGCTTTGGGTGAAGCTTTGCATACTGAAGGTGGGGACAGTACAGAAGCAGTTCCTGGCAGATGCTGTCTATTGAATTTTATGATATGAACAGAGCAGAAAAAGCTTGTCCTGTTTGTATTATATCCATTGTCCTCCACAATATCTAATAACAAATGATGTTGGTGATTAAACACTTTCTTCTTTCCACCCCCGAGTCTTCCCCTGATCTTAATTCCAAATGTTTGCTGTGATTTATGTTATGTCATATATGAATAAGTGTATTTTGCCTTTGCACATTTTCAGTGATTTCCCTTTTAAGAACTGGGTGGATTCATGAGGGAGATCATGTTCCAGTGTCCTATTGTGCAATGGCCCAGCCCCTGCTGACATTCTCCTTCCCTCACTCTTCCTCTTGCTGGGAATCACCAATCAGGACTACTACATGGAAAGTTCTAGACTACAGGCCTTAAGCAAGGTGGGCCACAGAGGCATTCCTCATTAAAACCAGACTCTAAACAATGGAAGAATAAAGACAACCTAGAGGAAGATAGCCCTGGCTAATCCAGTTGTCTGTATTGATGTCTTACTCTATGCTGGTGTGACCACTGACATGCAAAGTTTTGTTTGAGAAATACAAGAGTTCACTGAATGTGAACATATTTTCCACATCTTCAACATTACCTTTAAAAGCAAAATGTATTCTTTTTACTCAATTAAGACTACATAACAAAGCAAGAAAGAACATTTTCATTACTTGTTTTATTGTTTTTTAATTGTACCTTTAGCAGATGCTTCCATCTTTTAAAAAGTCTTATATTTCAAAGAAATCAGATGTCCCCTTTTCTAGCAGTTATCAATTTTAAAGAGCTTCTTGGTTAGGGGTAGGTGTTTGAATCTATCTCCCCATCTCAATGCTGAGATTTTGTCTGGTTTGAACCTGTGCTCTCACTGTTTCTGTGAGTACTTATTTGTATCAGTCCTGTTCTATCTAGAAAGCACTGTTCACTTAGAGTCACCCACCATCTCTGGCTCTTACAGTCTTTCTGCCTCCTCTTCAATATATTTCCCTAAGCCTTAAGGGGAAAGATTTAATAAAGATATCCCACTTAGGATTGAGGGTTTCGAAGTATCTCACTTTTTGCACATTTTCCAATTGCGGGTCACACTGTCAGTTCTCATATACTATAAAAAGAAGCATCCCTGTTGAAGGCTGAGTGATGCACACAGATCAGGTACAGAACTAATCTATGAGTTTGGCAATGTGTCATTAAGAGTTATTTTACTGTTATGCCCTTTAGCACTCTAATATTATCAGGTTTTTTTCCTTATGCCCATGTCCTATCTAGTCTCAGGTTCTTGGCCACTTTAGCCCTTCCAACTATGAATTTCATATCATGAAGTTGACCTTTAATACAATAAAAATAAAACTCTGACAACATTTGTGCCACTATTGCACCAGTAGTTTTGCAGGTAGGTCACTAATATAGGTCACCAGGTTTATAGTCGTGTGATATTAATGATTACTTTTGTTCCCCTTGTACAGTACACAGTATCTTTCAGCACCATGATAATGATAGTCAGTAGGGGTGAAGTTTCTATTTGGGCACGAGTTCAATTTCTCCATGTTCTCCAATGGAGTATCATTGCATATATCAACCATGGATAACCAGCACAACACAGATTCCATTTTTGGTAGATTTTTTTGCTTTGTTTTGGTATTTTTTTCTATCATTGTTTGTTTGGTTTAACCTTCATTTTGTTTTTGTTTTTAGAGAAAGAGAAAGAACATGAAGTCGGGTGAATAAGGAGGTGGAAAAGATATGGGGGAAGGGGAAATATGATGAAAATATAATGTATGCAATTTTAAATAAAATAATAATGGCAAAGAATGTCTTATATTTTAAATTGGTAATTGCTTTAAAAAGTTAAAAGTCACATTTCTTTGGTTTTGTTTTGCTAAAGAAGTCCATTTGTATCCCTAGCTAGTGAAGAATCTCTGTAATGAATGCCTTTTGGACTCTTACCAAAAATCTCATTCTACATCTACTGTTTTATTTTGCTGCAGTTTGATAATAATATGAACTTCAGTATTTTATTTCCAAAAAATTTACCAACCCAGCATTCCTGAGATAAACCTCACCTCATCAGCCATCTAAGTACTAGTGGGTGTAGAGGAGATGCCTCTGTCCACTCACCTGAGGCAGGAGGCTCCAGTAGTTCAGTCTGACCAGTTAAGCTCCCACCCATGCCCACAGCATCACCATAGGTTTGCCCACCCTAACATTTACCCCATCTAGGACCTGCTGGAGCTTGTAAAGGGACTGGTCCTGTGGAATGAAACCAGCATGATCTCGAGGACTCAGCACATCCACAGGATATTCCAAAGGAGTTTCAGGGAGGATCCAGTGATGACTTTATACCAGAACCAGAGGCCTGGAACCAGACCACTGACTCATTGCAATGAACCTTTGCTAGGAAAGTTGACTGGACAAAGGGTATACTATGTGATGTACTGCTCCCAATGCCACCAGGATGATAAAGAGGTGTTGGAAAAACAGGAACAATGGAGAAGCAAGAAAAATTTTTTTTGTTGTTTTGAGGGGCGGTTTTCATTCTTGTTTTTGTTTGTTTGCTTGCTTTGTTTTGTTATGATTTGATTTTTTAAAATTTTCTTTTGGGGGAGCTACAAGGGTAAAGAGATGATATGGGGGACTGGAAGGTAAAGAGAATTACTGTGCATGATATGAAATACCCAAAAAAATCAATAAAGAAATTATGCTTTAAAAAAATTCTCACCTCCTCAAGGTAAGTAAGTGCCATGCATATTGATAGGCTGTCTTTTTTTGGTTTTGGTTGGTTGGGTTTTTGTTAGAAATGATTTCTTCTACTATGGCTTCAAGTACAGACATTTTTCTGTTATTTGTCTTTTATGAAGTTTCATTTTATTTTTAATTATGTGTATATACTTTTGTGCCCAAGTTGAGACCCCCAGATAGACAAGTCAAGTTCAGAATGCAAAAGCAAGATTTATTTCTTTTGCCAGAGCTGTCCACTACATATGAAGAAGTGCAGTAGCGAGAACTCACACTCCTCATTTGGGGTTGACATATCTAGGCAAAAACAGCAAGACAGGTTTACTTAGGGTCAAGGTGGATGATTTTGCTGAATACAGGGTATGGAATCCTTCTGCATACCCTCTTCCTCCTATAAGCAGTTACTTCTGCTTCTGTGCATGTCCTCCACCTGCCCCCCAAGCAGTTATTTCTGCTTCTGTCTAGACCACAAAGCTAGGTGGCTAGCTGTAAGAAACAGTTGGTTTTTTCAGCAAACTCCTATGATTGTGCAAAGAGCTCAAAGTATGTGTCTTAACCAGCTCTTAACCAAGCAAAGCTACCTCTGCTTTTTAAAGCAAAAGAGATCACGACCAATTGGGCTGGTATCTTAAAGGCTATTGGCTGAAGGAGTGGAAGGAGCTCCCATAGCACCTCCCCTTTTGTTTAAGTAAGAGAGTTCCAACCCCGACCCCCCGCAAGTTTCCCCTTTCCTCTGTGGGTCCTTGAAACAGCAGGACTCTCTCTTCCTGTGCTGAGATCAGAGGTGCAGACTGGTAAGGTTGTGTGTGCCTGGTGGTAAGGTCCCTGAGTGAGCCTGCTGCAATGGGCCTCTTTGTTCCACATGACCCTGCACACCCTCCCCCCACAAGGTTGCCCTTTCCTCTGTGGGTCCTTGGAACACCAGGACTCTCTCTTCCTGTGCTGAGATTGGAGGTGCAGACTGGTAAGGTTGTGCGTACCTCACGGTAAGGTCCCCGAGTGAGCCTGCTGCAGTGGACCTCTTTGTTCCACACAACCCTGCACCCCCCCCGCAAGTTTCCCCTTTCCTCTGTGGGTCCTTGGAACACCAGGACTCTCTCTTCCTGTGCTGAGATCAGAGGTCCAGATGGATCGGAGGTCCAGACAGGACTTCCTCTTCCTACACTGAGATCAGCTATCCAGAGGGGTGAGGGTGTGCAAGCCTTCCTGGGAGGTCCCTACCCGCTGAGACTCCCCTGACTGCACTCAAAGGAAGAGACAGGCAGGTGCCAATCCAAGAATTCCTCCAACAACCTGAAAAGCAACATAACACCAGAAAGCAGTGAGTATGCAACAGGAAAACCTGAGCAACCTAACCCAGAACAAGTAGAAGAAATCGACTTTAAACGTAACATTATGAAAGTGATAGAGACCTTAAAGAAGAGGTGAAAAACTCCTTTGAAGAAAGGGATGAGAAAACTAACAAAAAGTTAGAAGAAATGAATAAATTCCTCAAAGATACCCTAGAAAACCAACAAAAAGCAATCAAACAGGTAATGGAAACAGTTCAAGACTTAAAAACTGAAATGGAGGCAAGGAAGAAAACACAAACCAAGGGAAGCCTGGAGATGGAAAATCTGGGTAAATGAGCAGGAACTGCATAGACAAGTATAACCAACAGAATACAAGAGATAGAAGAAAAAATCTCAGATGATGAAGATACTATAGAGAAAATAAACTCATTGATCAAAGAAAACAACAAATCCAACAAATTCTTAACACAAAACACCCAGAAAATCTTGGACATCATAAAAAGGCCAAACCTAAGAATAATAGGGGTAGAAGAAGGAAAAAAGGACAGCTCAAAGGCCCAGAAAATATATTCAACAAAATGATAGGAGAAAACTTTCCCAACCTAAAGAAGGATATGCCTATGAAGGTACAAGAAGCATACAGAAAAACCAAATAGACTGGATCAAAAAAAAAATCCCCGAACCATATAATAATCAAAACATAAAACAAATAGAATAAAGAAAGAATACTAAGAGCTGCAAAGGAAAAAGGCCAAGTAACATATAAATATAAATCTATCAGAATTGCACCTGACTTCTCTATGGAAACCATGAAAGCCAGAAGGTCTTAGATAGAGGTGCTGCAGTCACTAAGAGACCATGAATGCAAGCCCAGATTACTATAGCCAGCAAAGCTTTCATTCACCATCGATTGAGAAAACAAAATATTACAGGATAAAAACAAATTTAAGCAATACATAGCCACAAACCCAGCCTTACAGAAAAGACTAGAAGGAAAACCACAACTAAAGGAAGCAAACAACACCCATAATAACACAGACATTTAAGAGCTCTCCACTGGCAAAACTCAAGGGAAACACACAAACTCTACAACCCTAAAATAATAACTGGAGTTAATAAACTCTGGTCATTAATATCACTTAATATCAATGGACACAATTCACCTATAAAAAGGCACAGGTTAAGATAATGGATAAGAAAACAGGACCCAAAATTCTGTTGTTTACAAGTAACACACCTCAACCACAAAGACAGACATAATCTCAGAGTAAAGGGTTGGGAAAAGGTTTTTCAGTCAAACGGCCCTAAGAAACAAGCAGGTGTGGCCATACTAATATTGAACAAAATCAACTTCAAACTAAAATCAATCAGAAGAGATGAAGATGGACATTTTATACTCTACAACAGAATAATCAATCAGGATGAAGTCTCAATCCTGAATAACTATGCCACTAATATAAAAGCACCCACTTATGTAAAGGAAACATTACTAGAACTCAAAGCATACATCAAACCCCACACACTAATAGTAGGAGATGTCAACACTCCTCTCTCACCAATGGAC
>PVIU01030741.1:0-15703 GCA_004026605.1 Ondatra zibethicus | reverse complement strand
TCTCACCTCACTGTGGTTGCCATGTTCTATGGCACAGGCATCTTTAACTACATGAGACTTGGCTCCATCAAACTTTCAGAGAAGGATAAAGCTATTGGGATTTTCAACACTGTCATCAACCCCATGGTGAACCCACTCATCTACAGCCTCAGGAACCCTGATGTGCAGGCCGCCCTCTGGAGGGTATTCACAGGGAGGAAGGAGGCCAGCAGCTTAAGGAGGTCTTAAGGCTCCTTCCATCTATTACTTCTAAAAGTAAACCTGTGGATAGGGGGTGTTCTGTAGTGTCAAACACTACAACAGATTGTTCAGAACTCTTTCCATCTCAGAGCTCAAGTTAAGGGATAATAGTTATTGTTCCCCAAAGAAGTTGTACCCAGGTAGACTATGGTGTTTACATAGGTTCCCCCTGTCTGCCCTTTGGTCAGTTCCACCTTTAGTCACTGTATCTTCCCTTTAGCTGGAGTTCCCAAAATGTCTCAGAAAACATTCTTTTGGGGAGTATTATTTATTCCTCAAGTTCTAGACTAGTTGGTCTGTCTATGCAACCTAAGCCTGGAGGGAAAAAGCTCATTCCTCGTATAAAACTCTTACAAGGTTCAGAGGAAATGGGGAGGCAGCTCTCTCTGTGGTTTCACATTCCCTAGTCATTCTAGAGAACTCTGTATCTGGGTGCAGCTTGCAGACCTGATTGTAAATACTAAAACTCCACTTACATGTAAGAAAATGAGCTTCCCTCAATTACCATTCTTGTATGTTTCTAAACCTTTAAAAGATAAGAATTCCTTATCTAACCATTTAAACATTTCACACCCCATTACTCAATGTTAAATTCCTCTCTAAATTCTCACTCTTTGCCATAAACCTCCAAACCATAAACCCATGTATGATGTAGACTGCATTGTGATGCCTCACCCTGTCAGCGAGAGAGGGTTCTAACCTACTGTGCTCTTTCATCCTGTTTTCTGTTTACCAGTCATCAGTCTAGTCATTGCTTAGGTGCATCTTCCTCCTATATGATTTTTAGATTAATTACTTGTTCTTGACAATGTTACTGTCTAGTTGATACTTCTCTAATTCATTTCTCCAATACTCTCTTTTGACCTGAACCTATGGTTTAACTACTCCATGACATTTGATGTAGGTAGACAGTCTGGGAGGATGGCTAAGATAGAGATGGGAAGGAAGGGTGTGGAAGGGGGACATAAAACAATATTGGAGGTAGAGCTTTTGTGGGAAAATACAAATAAATGATGAGGAAACAAGGAGAAATCAGGATAGAAGCTCAAGTAAAGGGCTTGAGAAGAAATAACAGAAGTGTTAAGAGAGGGTGACACGGGCTCCAGGGATAGAATAGGAGATGGGAAAGAATTCAAAGCATGATACGATAGAAAGAAGCTATTAAAAGAGTTGAGAGGGATAACATTTGCATGTCAGAGATAGATGATTTTGACTTCCCATTCTGTGTGGTCCAGCAGCAATCTGTTCCTTACAGCCCTGAAGCTGTTATTGTTGTCCAGTCCCTGTCTTAAGAAAGCAGTATCTCAAGTTTTGATGAATGTGCTAGAGTGCCTGGGGACTCAGCTGTCATTTCTCTAGACAGAGAGGCACCTATAAAGTCAGGAAGAATGTCTTCCAGATGAGGAGATACAGCAGCGATGAGGCAATGTTGGTCATGAATCCAACAGATTGTGACTAGCACCGGGTCCACATTCCTGCCAAAGACAGATGGAAAGACGCGTCTTTCTCGATCTATTTTGAGTCATCAGACAAACTAGGACACGAACAATGAGCTTCCTACAGGGTCTGGAAACTTCAAGAGTTCTCAGCTCATGTCCTCTGCTGTCCGTGATGCCGTTGACCTCGAGCAAACTCCTTACATCTCTTGATGTACTTGGCAGGAGGGACAAAGCAATCTTCATGGCTCTCTCATCACTAATGTTGTCTGGTTCTGTTAGTCTAAGTATCTAGAAAGATTCGCATTCTGTTAGCACAGGGAATGGCCATTTCTTCCACCGTTGCTTCTCACCATCAGCATTTAACACCACAGTGAAACAGCTTGCTTGCCTTCAAGACCCTGGAGTCTCAGGTCTTCCCAGTATGTAGCTATTCACTCCAAGCTTCAAGGGTGACTTACATAGTGACTTGACATGGATCCATCACTAGGTGAAATAGAACAACTGACATCATTATCACAAAGAAGCACTTTAGGTAGTAATCCCACTTCTCTGTTTACCCAGAGACATCACAGGGTTTCTTGAACAATTTGGAAGCTTCCTTTTCCTTTGAAATCAATGTTCTGTTTATTTTTGTTCCAAACTAGAAATCTCTTCACAATTTAAATTTGCCACGAGATATGAAATATATAGGTTGTAAAAGCTCAAATGCTGCAGAATGTCATCATTGCCTTTCTACACCAGGGCCACAACAATGCTCCACACACCCACTCACACACATTCAAAACAACACATTGCTTTACAACTAAATTTCATCTTTTACATTATATAATTATAGAAATCAATAGACAAGCATATCTTATCCATTTTAATAGCTATAAAATATTCCACTTTATATATTAACAATGGTCTACTTCACCAACTCATATTTTTTGCTTTTGTAAGTATTAATAATTATGAGATTAATATTTATCTGTGTTTCCATGCATATACAATTACCTCTATTGGTTAAATTTCTACAAGTAATGTATAAGTGTGGGTGCATGTACGTGTGTGCTAAAGGAAAGACAAAGACAAATTTAAATTTTGGTAAGTATTCTGTTTTTCTTTTTGCCAAAAATTGTGCAGCATTTTACATATTGATTGGCACTGTGTGAGAATGCCTGATACTGCACATCTTTGAGGTTACCGGGTATTATAAATATATCTTCTGTCTTTAACAATTAAATACAACATTGCAGTGTTCTTTAATTTGAATTCCCTTATAAATTTGGCTAGTTATCTATAAATGGATGGATTGATGGAAGGATAAAGAGATAGATATTGATATATTTGTTATTTGCATGTTCTGTTCTGTCAGCAAATTGTCTGTTCTGGTGTAGGTGAGGACACAGTAAAGAAACAATCATCTTACCACTCCATGCTTAGGGGGAAGGTTTTATTGTAGGTTTGATAGAGAACAGCCAGAGGCATCTGGAAGAGTCCAGAGCAGAGAGAAAAAGAAGCAGACTGAACATGGACAGGTCTAGAGGAGTGGGACATGGCAAAACCAGGTGGGTTATAAGGAGGACAAGTAGCTGAGGGAAGGACTGGAGCAGCCTGGGAGTTTGTGGTGGAGGAGGACTTGAGTAGAGCCAGGATGCTACTAGTGCGGACTGATGCTACTAGTGTGGACTTACCGCATAACAGGTACATGTGAATAGGAACCAAAGGTGTCTGGACACTTGCATGGAAAAGACCCTATCTGGCAAGCAGAAACCCATTCCACAGGCTCTTGAGGAATACTGCTCTTTGTATAGTCCAACTTAAGATGAACCAAGACTGTCATTTTGGAGTTATCTACTGACTTTTAGGTAATTGGGTTTCCCTTTAGACTTGACATCAAGTTTTTGGGGAGTGGGGTGGTCGCCCCTTTGGTTAGTTTGTGTATATTTTTAAAATTTACTTACTTCATTATTAATTAAATAAAACTTATCTGGTAAGTGAAAATTGTACATATTCATGGGCTAGCATGCTTTAATATCCATTACATTGTATAACCTTTGTATTGATTGGAAGACACTGTTCATGTTCCAAGATGGCAGCTTTGCCATGTACCCCCCACACATAATCCCCCAGTCCTCACGTGTTTTTACTTTTTATAGCCTCATCCACCCAAATTGAGTTTTATATTTTCATTAAGTGAATAATCTTTGTGTGAAGCCCATAATAAAATGACTTTCCATTAAACATTGTATCAATATTGTATCTCTCTGTGACATCTTTTCTGTCTTCCTGGTTTCCCTTCAAGCCAAGTATTTGATGTATTTAGTGCTTATTTTTGTGTACACTCTAACTTTTATCTCAGTTTGTTACAAGTGTTCCATCACAATTAAATGTAAGCTTGGTAACCTATAAAACGTGTGCGATAAACAGCAAAAGAAAAAAATGCTGTATAAGATCAGAGCTGTGGACAAAGGCAGACTTTTGTCAGATACATTTGCCTGACAATCAACATGTACTAGGAAATCAAACAAATCCTTTAGGAATTCCAAAACTCAGTGATCTCAGAGGGAAACTTTGTATCTCTTACAGTTCTAACAGAAGTTCTAAGATGGGGTTCAGATAGAGAAAAGAGGCCAACAGATACTTTACAAAGGAAGATATAAAAATACAACACCATCGGCCTTCAGAGAAAAGCAAATTACAGCCACAAGGCCACTGATGCTGAGCTTCTGGAAGATTCTGTTTCCATCAGCCTTCAGCCTATTTCCTCACTACAGGAATGTCCTCTGGAGCTTACCAGGAAACTTAAGCAATGTTTCCTTTGGTCCATGTAAGGTCTCTGCTCCCAGGGCCTTCTGGCCCCTCCCTGAGTGCTCCTCTAATGTGTTTGCCATTATTCTGCCTGAGCTTCCACACACATCTCAGTGGTTCATTTGGACCAACTCCAAGCATCTTTGTAAGGACATCCAGTTGTGTAGTGGGGAAAGTTCTCCCATATCAGGTAAATCTCTCTATACCATCACATCTAGCCCCACTCCTCGGTCATAATTTGTGCTCACATTTTGTCCAGGAACTAGAGGAATTCTCAATTTTGGACAAGATGCCTAGACATTGAGTCAACTCCTTAGTGCTACTGAAATACATTTCTATAAACCGAATGCCTTAAAACCACAGAAATCTATTATTTCATCACTCTGGAGGCCAAAAGTCTGAAACAAGTCCAATAAACTAATGTAAAGGCCTTAGCAGGGATGGTTCTTCCTTGAGGCCCCTAGGGGAGAAACTATTCCATGTCTCCAGTTCTACTGGCTCCTGGCATTCCTTGACCTGCTGCCAGATTCCCAACCCTCATTTTCAACAACTTCCATCCACCTTTCCTTCTACACTAATGACTTTGGAGCTGTTAGAACTGGTTATTGCTGGACCATACAGAATAAGAAACCCAAATCTTCTATCTCTGATGTATTAACATTATCCCTCCCTAAACCCTCAGCACATTACCTTCCTGTTAACCCACACCACCACTTCCAGGACAACCCACCACTTCCAGAATCATGTTCAGATCCCAAACCCTCCTCCCAGTGGCCTTCTCTAATGAGCTCCCTGAAGAAAGACCTACATTCTTGTGGACCCATTAGGGAGTTGAGACTGAAGGAGCCTTCCCTCTACAACTGCCTCCCTCCCAGGACATCTTGCTCTCAGGTTCAAGTTAAGTCTGAAAATGGGCTCCTCTCTGCTCAAAGGCCCTGGGTTGACATCTGGGAGAGAAGATATCTCCCTGAGAAGGCCTCTTCTAGTTCTCAACTGCACCTCTTGCTTCCAGGGAGACCAATAAGGACATAGTCACATCATCTGCGCCTCAGTAGCCCTATTGTTCAGTGGGACTGACACCATCTGCCCTTACTCCATCTGTGGGCAGAAACCTAAATGTCAGCATTCTACTTGCATGTGTCCCTGCAACCCAGAAGAGGGCACCAGATCCTATTACAGATGGTTGTGAGCCATCATGTGGTTGCTGGGAATTGAACTCAGAACCTCTGGAAGAACAGTCAGTGCTCTTAACCTCTGAGCCATCCCTCCAGCCCGACTTCTAGTTTTAAACCATGGTGATCTGACAAGGCACATTGGGTTATTCCAATTTTTTTGTATTTGTTGAGGTTTGTTTTGTTACCGAGTATGTGGTCAATTTTTGAGAAGGTTCTATGAGGTGCTGAGAAGAAGGTATATTCTTTTCTGTTTGGATGGAATATTCTATATATGTCTGTCAAGTTCATTTGAGTCATAACATCTGTTAGTTCTCTTATTCCTCTGTTCATTTTTTGTCTGATTTACCTGTCCAGTGGTGAGAGTGGAGTGTTGAAGTCTACCACTATTAGTGTGTGAGGTTTAATGTATGGTGAGGGTGCCCTTGTATTTGGCGCATAGATGTTCAGTATTGAAATTTTCTCCTGATGGATTTTTCCTGTGACTAACATGAAATGACCTTCTTTGTCTCTTTTGACTGATTTTAGCTTGAAGTCTATTTTGTTAGATATTAGGATAGCTACACCCGCTTGTTTCTTAGGTCCATTTGATTGGTATATTTTTTCCCAACCCTTTGCTCTGAGACGATGTCTGTCTTTGAGGTTGAGATGCGTTTCTTGTATGCAGAAGAAGGATGGATTCTGTTTTCATATCCAATCTGTTAGCCTGTGCCTTTTTACAGGTGAGATGAGTCCATTTACATTAATGGATATTTATGACCAGCGATTGCTATCTCCTGTTAATTTAGTTTTCATCGTTGGTGATGTTAATTTGTGCATTTTTTTCTTCTTTGGGATTTGCTGTAATGAGATCATCAATTGTCTGTGGTTTTGTTGGTGTAGCCATCTTCCTTGGGTTGGAGTTTTCCTTCTAGTATTTTGTGTAGGGCTGGGTTTCTGGCTAGGTATTGGTGAAATCTAGATTTGTCATGGAATATCTTGTTTTGTCCTTCTATGGTGATTGACAGTTTTGCTGGGTATTGTAGTCTGGGCTGGCATCCATGGTCTCTTAATGCCTGAATAATGCTTGATCATGACCTTCTGACTTTCATTATCTTCTAATGAGAAGTCAGGTGTAATTCTGATAGGTCTACCTTTATATGTTACTTGGCCTTTTTCCTTTGCAGCTCTTCATATTCTTTCTTTACTCTGTATGTTTAGTGTTTTGATTATTATGTGCTACATTACTGAAAGTGTTTATGAGTTTTAGGAGTTCATCTGGTGCCCCATGTTAGGTGCCATTCTGTTGTCTGTGGTTTTTGTCCTGCTCAGTTCCTGCCATCAGTAAATCTCAAAGAAATTACACAGAGGTTTAATTATAAAACAGAAAAAGGGACCAAGCCACATGGTTAACATAGACAACAATAATGGGCTAATATAAGTTATAAGAGTTAATTAAGAAGCCTCAGCTAATGGGCCAATGAGTTTTATAATTAACATAGACCTCTGTGTAATTTCTTTGAGAGTTACTGACAGCGGGAACTGGGCAGGACAAAATCCACAGACAACACCTCACCTATTCTTCCTGCCTGGCTACTGGCCAATCAGCATTTTATTAAACTAATGAGTGACAAATATTTACAGTGTACAAGAGCATTATCTCCCAGCAATCCTCATTCTAGTGAATGCAATTATTAAATAAATGAACAAAGAAAAATTCATAACAAGCCAAAGCATAAAGAAATCCTTTATTTTCCTCAAATCTAAGAATTTTGAGGTGAGGAGGGAGTGAGTGGGGCTGTCATAGAGCATATGTAGGATTTAGAAGGAGACACTTGAGGCAGAAATTTCTGGAAGATCCTTAGCAGAGTGAATTGAGGACAGTTTCAGTTTCTCTGCAGAAGTCACTGGCCCCAGGAGAAGGAGACTTTACCCCTGACAATTCTGACAAGTGCCCCCTTCATGTCTTTGTTCCGCAGGCTGTAAATGAAGGGATTTAGCAGGGGAGTCACCACTGTATACATGACAGCAGCTGCTGTGTCCTCTACCACTGAGTTGGAGGATGAGGATGAGGGGCACAGATAAGCCCTTATCACTGTTCCAAAGAACAGGGTCACCACAGCAAGGTGGGACCCACAGGTAGAAAAGGCCTTGCGCCTCCCTTGAGCAGAAGGGACTCTGAGGATAGCTGACACAATGCGGATATAAGACACAAGGATGAGCAAAAAGGGGATTAATATGACGGCACCCCCCAAGAAGAGAAGCACAAGCTCATTAATTCGGGTGTCAGAGCAAGAAATCTTCATCAGGGGCCCCAGGTCACAGTAGAAATCTGGAATGACCTTCTTGGAACAGAAGGAGAGCCGGAATATGAGGAAAGTGTGTGTCATGGCAACAAGATTTGTAAGGGTCCAGCAGGCTGTCACCAAGAGTGAGCAACGCCTGAAGCTCATGATCATCGTGTAGTGGAGAGGGTGACAAATGGCCACAAATCGGTCATAGGCCATTGTGGCCAGGAGGAAGATGTCCATGTCTCCAAAGGTTAAGAAGAAGTAGAGCTGGGCCAGGCATCCTGCATAGGAGATGGTCCTGCTCTGGGAGTGGATGTTCACCAGGGCCTTGGGTACCGTCGTGGAGGTGAAAAGGATGTCAGCACAGGACAGGCCGGCGAGGAAGAAGTACATGGGGCTGTGGAGTCGTACATCAGTAACAATGGCCAGGACAATGAGCAGATTCCCTGCCACGGTGACCAGGTACATCCACAGGAAGAGCAGGAAGAGGATGCGCTGCTGCTCTGGCTGCTCTGAGAGTCCCCAGAGGAGGAACTCAAAGGTGCCGGTCTGGTTCCCTCTTGCCATGAGCACAGAGGTCAATGAGGGAAGTCCTGAGCTTGCTTCCTGAGATGTTTCACTCTAGATGATTGCTGCACACACCCTTCTCTGAGCTCTAGAGAAGAATCATATAGTAATCATCTGGTATATTCATAGGACACTTAATGCAGCCTGCCCAAGATGCTCTTCCAGAAAGTTCTGCAAGATGCAAATGATGACTATTGAAACAATCTTCTTGCCTGCTTTTCTACATTTCATCTGGCCACCATATCTTTGATTGTATTATAATTTTATTTAGCAATGCTATAAGGATCCAAGAAGACTTGCTCACCCACTTTTATGTGTTCTGTAGGCACTGATGCCAATTCTGCATTCTGGTTCAGTGCCAGAAAACTAACAGTAATAATCTTTAACCTCAGACATAACTATCTACACTGAAATCTTAGCCCATTTGGATTCAGCCTGCCAAACCCATTCAAATCACTCTTCGATCCATGGGGGACTCTTTTGATCTGACATGCTCTGATCCAACAGTGTCACAAACTTAATATGCTGAAGATGACAGTTCATGCTTCCCATTCTTCTAGAATCATGTTTCTCCAGTAAGAAAACTACTTAGTAAAGACCTGCGATATCTAGACTATTCTTTAGAGATTCAGTGAAATGGGAAAAAGGTCAAAGCCTCTGCTGTCTAGATTTTCAAAACTGGGGGAGGCACTTGTGATTCTAGCTCATGGGATATAGAGGTAGAAAGATCAGCAGCTAATGGCTAGCCTCTGCTACGTAGTGAATTTGAGTCCAGCATGGGCTACATGAGAGTCCATTCGAAGAAATATATATAAATGCTAAACAAAACAACAGAACATGTATATGAATATGTAAATGATTGCTTTATTGCATTTATGCCAATGTACACAAATCACTTCCAGTTTCCTACTTAAACTATTAAATATATACTGCATAAGTCAGTAGAGCTAACCTAGTCTCACATATCTGACAATGATTCAACTTATACCTCCCATAAAAATTCAATTAAGATTAATTATAGGACTTAAAGAAGACAGTAGAAAAATTAGAAAGTAAAAATGGCTCATCAACTGGGAAAAATCATTAAATGTATTTAGTAGAAAATTAATATAAACAAAAAGGTATTTTACAATCTGAAGTCTACAAAATATGCAATAGGTTATTGTCGAGCAGGGCCACTGAATGTGTTGTAGAACACTGTCACTTCCTCCTTAATAACTATGCATTGGGTACTACCGCCCCAAATCCCTCCCAGGACTCTTCCTCCCTCTAAAGGTCACTATTCTTCACGTGTTGGCTTATCATAGACTACCCATAAATATGTGCAATTATGTGTCCGTTACAAAATAAAGTAATTTTAACTATCTAAATTACTGAATGCCTAGAAAATAATCATAATGTTGTCACACATCAGAGCCTATGGAATATTATTAGCACAGCAAAGGATAATACACTGCCTCAAACATCTTCACAAGATTTAAGAAACCATACAATACAGAAGGACAAGAGCAAAGTAAAGGAAAACAGGAAGAAGGAAAAAACATTCAAAGTCAAAATGAAGCTCAACATCAGAAAATTAACAAAACATTTTTTAGTTATATCCAACAGTTTGTCTACACACAAAGGAATTAATTAGAACCCTTACCTCAGAGCATATACAACACTAATTCAGAATGGACAAAGGCCTAACATGTAAGAACTAAAACTGTGAAAGTTTTTGAAGAAACTACAAGCCAAAATTTTCAAGTAAATCAATGGTTTCTTAGAAATGACACCAAAGTACATGTCACATGATAACATGACACTAAAGAAAATATCATCAAATTGCATTTAATTTTAATTCAATTAAAACTGAATTTGAATTAAGCTTTAATTTAAGTAATTAAAACATTTGTACTTTGAAGAATATTCCCAAGAATTTAGAAAGTGGGAGGGCTTTTATTCTTTGAGGTAAGTTCTGTCCTTAAATTCTCTACATAGCTAAGTATAATCTAGAACTACTTATCTTTCTGCTCTGCCTCCTTAGTTTTAAGATCTTAGGCACGTGCCAATGTGCTCCATTTGGGGAGTAAGGATTAAAATTTTATCTAGGATACATAAGCAACAGTTACAACTTGATAAGGAGAAAATAGCTACCAGTGATAAATTTTAAGCATTTTCCAGCGTACACTTTCCCAAGCAACTTTACTGAAACCATATGATGAGATGTGCTTTTCTTCCAGTCTATGTAACTGTCTCCTAGAAGGCATAGCTGTCTGCACTAATGTTTTCATATAGAAAACTGTTTTTGTGGACAACTAACAAACAAAATTGTTTTAAAGGAGAGTGAGAGACACAAGCACACAACGAGATGCCATTTCCCACCTTCTAGGTCATCAGGTCAGTAAGTCAGGTAACATGAACAGTATCAAGGGTGAGAAAATGCTGAGGCCCTAGGACCTCTTGGTAGAATGTGAAACAATGTGATCAATAGGGAGAACAATGTGACATTTATCAAAAGGTTCATCATAGGGTTATACAGCCTCCTTACACCCAAGGAAAGCAAAAACATGGACATAAATTTCTTAACATAATTCATTATAGACAAAAGCTGAAAACAACCCAAATGCCTACCAGTTGGTGAAGGGATGCACGGTGAGACAGCAGTGCCCCTGGACTCCAGAGTGCAGATGTCAACAAGTTCTTGGAAGCTGGTCTGCTCTGCATCAGAACTGGGGCTGCAGCCTAGGGACTCATACTTCCAACAAGTGCCAGGTGATGCTGATGCTGGGCAGGGAGGGCATAGTCCCCTCCTCAGTCAGTCCTTGCTGTACAAAACGAGCTGCTAATGACTAAAGTTTGCATTGGGAATCCTAGCAACCATGTGCGATGCAAAGTCCTGTACAAGCCTTATTTGAACAATTGTATCGAAAGGAAGTTTGTAGAATATTTAGAGAAATCTGAATATGGGCCAGTGGCAGAACAAAATAAAATTATTATTAATTAAATTGGTGTTGTAAATGCTTTTTAGGAGATATGTAAGAGGCTTCTTCTTAAGATACAGACAGAATTTTTAGGGGTGTAATACCACAGCAGCTATAGTTTGTTTTAAAATATTTCAACATAAAAATGTGAGTTATTACAACTTACACAGATACAGGCAATATTAAATGGGTGTTCTAGAAATAAGAACCTATTTTGTGAAATTAAAACTTAAGATATGCTTTCCAAATTCAGATGCCAAAGTCAAAGAAAATAAAATAATGAGAAAAGGAGCTACAGTAATAAAATATAAAATCCCAAGATCCAGTTCAAGAATCTGAAAACCCCATGGGAAGAAACTAAGGAAAGTGCTCGAACCTGAAGCAATTTCTACTAAGATGGAATGACCCCACTTTTATAAATATAACCGTTTTCCTAGATGCTGCACGTAGTTTTAAAGATTAAGAATAACCATATATCCATATATTCTGGAAGTTTTTAGTGTCAAAAATTCATTCATTGAACTCTATTAACACTAGCAAGCATCTTTTGAGAATATTCTGAGATAGTGTTCAGAGTTCTTCATCTAGTTTGCCTTGTTTGACCATTTATCTCCATTTGCTTGTGAGGAAGCTGGTGCTCAGAGATCTTTTCTAACACACTGTAAAACTTTCCCCAAACTCCAAAATTTGGGCCTTTTCTGGACCGTATCAGTTTGACTCCTCTCTCTTGTTTTTAGGTGAACTCAAATCAAAATATGATCATAATATAATTGCAATTAAATCACTAGTGGAAATTCTTAAGTCTAACTTCAAATAATAAACAGTGAGCCAACTATACCCCGGTTCCTCTCCATTATACCATTCACCTGATAGTATGATGGGTTCACATGACACTCTCTATAGGCTAATGTTGTTTTGTTTCTTCTTCGGATGCCTTTAAAAAATTATTTCTGTCATCTTTTGAGATTATAATATATTGCATCATTTCCCCCTTCCCGTCAAAACCTCCCATACATCTCACCTTGCTCTCAACAAATTCATGGATTCTTTTTTACTAATTGTTGTTATATTAATATATATGTATACACACATTTATGCACATATACCTACTATATATATATTTAAATACATAAATACAGCCTGCTCAGTATAATGTTCTTTGTAATCATGTTTTCAGGGCTGACCGTTTGGTATTCATTACCAACTGGTGTGCTCTTCCCTGGAGAGAACTATTTCTCCTGATCTCAGCATTCCTTAGTTCCCTATTTTAGTTCTTTTTGTGGGTTCATCGAGACTGAAAACACAATACATGCTTGTAACATGCTGTGGTTGAGAGACATACAGCATGCCCCCTGGAACATAGGATGCCAATGCAGCCACAACATTGCAGCTCTTCTGTGTAGAAGGGAATGTGCACTCACTGCCACCAGTAACAGACAAGGGCTGAGATGGAAAGGACAAGTGAGTATCTGAACTGCTAAGGAGAGACATCAGGGTGTCTGGGATCTGAGAGGACAGCTCCTCCCCTGGACTAGGACAGAATGTATTACACTGAAAGCCGGGCTATTCCAGACCTGAAAGCTCAGGAGCAAAGAAAGATCACCCAAACGCGAGGAAGGGGACACTTTCTGGAAAATAGCAGCGTGTTCCCACCAGTGCCTCCAGTTGAGACTTGAGTAAAAGAGAAAAAAAAACCCAAAAACAAAAAGCGAAAAACAAGACATCAGACTGGAATGCAATGTGTTCTTTATGGACCCTGATGCCAAAACTCTTAAATCTTAAATCCTCTCAGAGGGACTAGTAGACCTTACTGCAATCCTGTGCTGAGCAAGGACCGTAAGGGTCATGAGTTGCCTGAAAGTCACACATGAGAGAACAGCAGAATCTGGGTGTGATCTCTACTCTTTTTTATTCTAAATGGCCTACTGTGGTGTGGTATGCTTTAGACAGAACGATAGCCTTTCAGAGACCATGCTTGAACCAAAATCAGTTCCTTTTGGCAGCTATTATTCAGTGACAGGGTCTTTTTTCCATGGTGGTCTAACAGACCCTGTTTTGTGGCTCCTTAGATGTCTTTCTGGCCTACCTCATTAACAGTGGTCTCCTAAGGACCCAACCCTTATCTTTTCCACAAACATCCCCACAGTTGTTGTGTGTGCACTGTTAGTCTAATGAGATAGTTTTCAATTCCTTAGCCAGGAAGATTTTCTGCCAACCCATACCTGGACTTCAGGTCTGGACGCTGCTCTTCACATTCCTTGAAAATGGAAGCTCCTTCAGCAACCTCTGTCCCATCCATTCATTAAATTCATACCAGTTCCCAAAGACCCTAAAGCCTTTCTGGAACTGGTTAGTCAGAAATTAAATTTCACCGCCTCTATTTTAACACAATAATTAGTCACTATAATTGCTAACTCCACCTTCGCCAAAACATGAAAGGCCAGCCCCTCCCTTTCATTTCCACTGCGATCCTGCAGTGCCTGAGCTAATGTCAGGAACAAAGAGATGCTCAGTATGTGCATGAACATTGGGCACACATAGCTCTGCTGCTCCATTCTGCCCTCATAAGCTGTGGCACAAGACAATAAAGCAAACAAAAGGCCAATCATCCTGACTTCATGAGGAAGAGTTCCGAAGGGACTGGCCACTGGTCAGAGAGCTCAAGAAATTTCAGCCTCTTATCTGTCTGCAGTTGTGTTCAAAGGGTCATGTACAGGCTTGCCTTTGATGCAGATTCTGGTATACAGGATCCACCCCCAGAAAGCAAATTCTCAGGCAAAGCGTGTACCCAATTCTTTCCCCCTAGAATACTCTCCATTCTGAATGTACACTCTAGGATGAGAGCATGAGACTTATGGCCAGGCTGAAAGATGCACTCAGGGTTTCCTCTATGTGAAGGGGAAGGTTTCTTTTTACCTGCTTCTCCTCCTGCCCACAGGAATGGCCCTACCTCACTCCATGCTCCTTGTTCTCAAGCCCTTTACTGGCTACACCAGCCTTAGGGCTCCTCCTTCATCTGCTTGTCCTGCAGCCTGTTTTCTGAACCTGTCCACTAGAGTGTTTGGTGACTGCACTGACTTCCATGGGAATCCTGCCTTTTGGTTGGAAAGATGTGAAATGTACAGCTCATTCCTCCCAAGCACTGCAGTTGCCAAGTCTACGTTTTGCTTTCACTGTCCTGTGATTAAAATCATCTTCCTCTACTTGCTCTTTAGAGATGGAAAGCAAACCTTATTTACCTTTTCTCCCAGGTCCTGACATTCTGCTTCTGTGGTGGTGAACAGGGGTCCTTTAAGGATGGTGCCCTACCCCAGTTGTGAGCTCACCATACTGCCTGTGTGTGTCCCTATCATTATCACTATGACCTGCGGCCTCTTCTTCAGTCCTCTGTGTTGATTGACATAACATGGGAAGTTCCCTGAGACTCTGAGGCTGTTTCTCTTCCAAATGGAGGCTAATAAGATCACATCCCGAAGCCTCCTTTGGTGCTCAGGGGAGCCCTACACACCCCATGCAGCAAGACTGCAGATTGAGCTCTGATCCTCAACATCAGAACCCCAATAATACCACATGAAGAGTTACAGCCCTGGATTGTCAGAGGACTTACCCATATATTTATTTCCCAGAAGAACCAGTGTGAGACTCCATCTCTTGTAGGAAGCTGGAGCTTAGCAATTGCCTCAGGACCCACACATTCCCTCAGGAGCAAGTTCTTGAAAAGAAGATAGATGTGGTCCAGTAGCATTGGACATCTTCCAAGAAAACTCATTAACTCTCTGTTTCCTAGACTGAACTAGAGAATGCTACCTCATTTAACTAAATAAAATCTCTTTTGGCCCATGACTTTTTATATGCCCTCCTTAAAGTAAATCACAAACTTCTGTTGAAATTGTTTCATTGTGTGAGTTCTTTGAAACAGTAAACATATAATATATAATTTATGTATACATACATATAACACACACATATGAAATAATTGTCATTGTCCCTTCATTATGTACTTTTCCTCAGTCTTTGTAAGGTCACTCCAGTAATTGCTTGGTTCTGTAAGGAGTTCAAAGAGTAAGACCCCAAGATTGGTGGAAACATGCCAAGACATAAAGGCATTATTTTGAAGGGTTCTTATTGGCCACATCTTGGATCAGCAAAATAATTATACTAATGGATTATAACTAAGTGCATAAAGGAAGGCAAGGATGTCCCCCTGGTACATGTTGGTGACTGAAGAGAGGGGAGGTAAGAGGAGAAAATAAAGGCAA
>PVIU01030740.1:0-15728 GCA_004026605.1 Ondatra zibethicus | reverse complement strand
TAGCCTGCAGCACGTGGGCACTGGTGACCAGTTCTTATGTAAAACCCCAAGGGCACAGACAATAAGAGCAACAATTAATAAATGGGACCTCCTGAAACTGAGAAGCTTCTGTAAAGCAAAAGACACAGTCATTAAGACAAAAAGGCAACCTACTGAATGGGAGAAGATCTTCACTGACCCCACATCAGACAAAGGTCTCCGTTTCATTTTGTCTGTCAGGTACTGGCAGAAATTTCTGTCCCACCTAGTCCCACAGCCATTCAATCCCAAAGAAATGGAGAGATCTACTAGATTATTTATAAACTGGTTGGCCTATTAGCTCAGGCTTCTTATTAACTAATTTTTAAGTCTTAAATTGGTCATATCACGTGGCTAATTACCTTTATCAGTGATGCATTCTCATCTTGCTTCCTCCGCATTTGGATGATGACTGCAGACTGTGACTTTCTTCTTCCCATAATTTTCCTGTCCTAATCACACCACCTCTTCTTCCTGTCTGGTTGCCCCACCTGTACTTCTTGCCTGGCTACTGACCAATCAGTATTTTATTAAAATACAAGTGACAGGTTAAAGAGCATTGTCCCATAGCAGTTCCACCCCATTTAAAAAAAAATCCACAAGAATTCTAAATCAAATCCTCTTTGTTTAGCTTTTCTACTGACTGTTATACATAACAAATTGTAACCAACATTCTAAAGAAAGGCAAACAGTCATAATCCATGTTTTGGGAATGTGGGCATAGTTTTGCCAGATATTTCAAGCTGATTGGGGGCACTGATAATCTTATAGTGACCTAAAGAAAATTTTGAGTTATGTTCAAGTCCTGAATAGAATATTTTGTGAGGCTTGATCATCTCAGCCAGCAGTCTTGAAACTGTTCTGTATGCAAATCTCAGAGGAAACTGCAACAGATGTCCTGTATAATGTTGGATCGTCTGGACCATCTACTCTTATTGTAGAATCTTCAGGGAGTCTTCCTTGATTAAAACTGATTTTTCTTGCCCAGAGTGAATCCATAACCTCTCATTTCCTGTGGAAACAAAAGCAATCTTCTTCTCCAAAGTAACATAGCTTTTGACTTAAATTTTGAAGTCAAGGCATTTTCAAAATATATATGTTGGAATAATCTAGCAGCATTTATAATCAAATATATTTTAACAGCTTTTGGTCATTCCTCAGCCATCAAACATTTTAAAGACAATACCATATCATATAGTATCCAGACTCTCTGTTGTAAGGAGAGGGCTGCTTGTTCATCCCAGGTGCTCAGCTAGCTTACACCTGAAATAAGCACACAGAAACTGTATTAATTAAAACACTGCTTGGCCCATTAGTTCTGACTTCTTATTGGCTAACTCTTACATCTCAGTTTAATCCATTTCTATTAATCTGTGTATCGCCACATGGCAGTGGCTTACCAGGAAATATTCTAACTGGCATCTGTCTAAGGGGAGTATTTATGGCATCTCACTGACTCTGCTTTTTTCCTCCCAGAATTCAGTTCAGTCTTCCCTGCCTACCTATTAGATAGTGATAGTTTTGCACTATCAACTAGGCCAAGACAGTTTCTTTATTCATTAACCAATGAAAGCAACACACAAAGAAAAGGAACTCCTACACCTTTTCCCCTTTTCTGTTCTTAAAAAAGGAAGCCTTTAACTTTAACATAGTAAAATTACATATAACAAAACAGTTATCAAGCAAGAATGACATTTACAATATTTATATCTACTTTATCTTTTATCATACCTAAGGAAAACTATAACAATAACTATAAATTCTTCAACTCCATCAAAGACTCCATAAGGATATAATATTATCTATGTGAACTGGAAGTGCATTGTAAACAACTTCCAAACTCTACAATTGACAGAGACATCTTGCTGCCTGGACAGTTACCCAAAGTTCTTCTGTACTGTTGTGACATCCATCTTCAGCCTACAGGCCCATAGTTTCCAGGAGACTTTTCCATGAAGCAGGAAATTTCAAGGACAGTTCAGTCACTTTCTTCTGTGTCCTGCACAATGTCTTGTAGATTCTTTCATGAAGCAGGAACCCCAAAGGATCATCTTACCTTTAGGCAAGTTCAGCAATCATTTCTCTGTGGGACCTGCATGTCCAGTGAAGCAGGTCAGGCAAGAGCAGTCTCTTTCCCAAATGGCTATCAAACTCCATAAGGAGCCTCTTCAATGCCCACCTTCCTCTTGAAGTTGCTTGGTGCTTCCAGGAGCAGATGTGTCTCATTGCCATGAAAAGTCTTAAGTTTCTAAATATTTTAAATGCCATATTCTGAAGGTCTCTGAAAGATTTGAAGAATACCTAACTACCTGAAATATAACTCTATTTATTTAGAAAACCTAACTAACATGACTATAAGCATCTATTATAGATGAGTATCTATTAAGCTATATTTCTTACTTATACATTACATTTCTAAATGAACTACACAATCACAATACCCCAATCAAGATCAGAAATACATATACATATAAAAAATTGACCTTAAATTTACATCCATTAACCAAGATGCATACCAATGCATATTTATTCATATCTATATCATATCTCCCTTTCAGTGTAAAAAAACATTTATAAACAATATTTGGGAATATGGAAGTTCTGTCCATACTGCTTCATGCTGTTTGGGGGCTCTGTTAGTCACGTTGCTCATGATGTATCCCATGTGCTAGGTTTATCTCAGTCAGCAGTTGGGCTAAGTGGTTGTTTTTTTGAGGATGTTTAAGGCAACCTTTCAGGAGGCCTTGATCCTTGAAACCATATTCGCCTGGAAGCAATCCACAGGTTCTCTTCATCTGTGAAAACAAAAGAAGAACCCTTTTTTCCCAATCAACATGTTCTTAGACCCAAATTTGGAAATCATGATACCTTTAGAACATATATGTTGTTTTAGCTTAGGAGCCCATACAATGAAATATCTCTCTGTGCTTAGCTCGTTTCAGTCAAAAGATTCAAAGATAACACAATAATATACATAATCCAGACTCTCTGTGAATTTTTCATTTTTATGTGGCTTATTTTTCTTTCCTCCTTTAAATCAATGATTATCTGTATTCTGCATCTTTAAAGACTTTACCCTTTTTTAAAGCATTAACTTTATTTTATGACTCTCTATACATTTATTCTTTTCTCTCCCAAGACTACATACATTTATCCAGGATTGTGTCACACTTATAAAACTTTTATATCTGAATCTGTCCTACTGTGTATCTGTAATTCTTTACTGTACAGGAGCACTTCTTAAAATGATAAGCACTTCTTAAAAACTTAAGTTGTGCCATTAGTAGGGGTAATATGGTACTACCTGTTTGCCTGCCCAGACTAAAACTTAAGCTGCACTATTATTATGATAAATATGGTAGTTCCTGCTGGCTCTGCACAGCCAGCATGGTGGAGCCCCTTGTGTCTCTGAGTCTCTTGTGCCTCTGAGCCGATTGAACTGCCCCACTTTCTGGCACACAGTGAGTCCATGTTGCCATCAAGCAAACCACATGCAGTATACTGCTCACAAACACAACTCAAATGTTCTGTTGTTGGACCTTCTCTCTGAAAGAGTCAGAGCCCGTGCTGGCTGCAGCCCAGAAAGCTGGCATTTTAAAACCACAGCTTTTTTTCTGCTGCAGCTGAGCCAGGAAAATCATTCTCAAAGGAGCTGTGGCAAGACACCAGTAAACAGCAAAAAGCTGTGTTAAACTCTTGTGTGTGTGTTTTTAAATTAAGCTCTTTCAGGTTTGTAAGTAGATTCAGTCCATCACGTTTGTGCCAATTTTTGAAAGGAGAGGGAAATTTGTTAGTCCCTGAGGCCGGCTAGCTTACATCTGAAATAAGCACACAGAAACTGTATTAATTAAAACACTGCTTGACCCATTAGCTCTAACTTCTTATTGGCTAACTCTTACGTCTCAGTTTAACCCATTTCTACTAATCTGTGTATCCCCACATGGCATAGGCTTACTGGGAAAGATTCTAACTGACATCTGTCTCAGGCAGAGGATCCATGGCATATTACTGATGCTGATTTCTTCCTCCCAGAATTCAGTTCTGTCTTCCCCGCCTAACTAAGTTCTGCACTATCAACTAGGCCAAGGCAGTTTCTTTATTCATTAACCAATGAAAGCAACCCACAAACAGAAGGAACTCCCACACCAACTCTCTGTGTATTTTCTTCTTCATGTGGCTTTATTTTAAACTCTATTTCTTTTATTTGTATTTTTAAATTTTTGCTTTGTGAGACAGGGTTTCTTTGTGTATCTTTGGCTGTCCTGGAACTCACTCTGTATACTAGGCTGTCCTCGAACTCAAAGAGATCTGCCTGCATCTGCCTCCCAAGTGTTAGTATTAATGGTGTTTGCCACCACACCCAACTACTCTCTTTCTTTTTTTATTTTAAGAACTTTATGCTTTTTCTTTCTCTACCTACATATATTTTTAAACCCACTGTAAAATATTTAGAGGTTTTCCTCATCTGAACCTATCTTTACAGTATATTTCTCTTTTTCTGACCACATGAGTCTCTAATTTACTAATCAATATGGTTAGGATTAATGCTGTGGCTTTCATGGCTGGATCTACCCTATTCCATAGTGCCCTGAGAGACTAGTCTCATGGAAGAGGTACTGACCAGAACCATGTTTGCTACAATTCTATGGTGTTTCAAGATCCCTACCACCACCAAAAAGCATATGCTTGGCTATTCATCAACAGCATTTAAGTGTTTCATGGTGGGACCTCTTAAAAGGACTACAAGTTTTTGTAGCTAAAGCTGAGTGAGTCAGGAAACCTTTCTTAAATGAGATGTACTTGCCTCCTGCAAACAAAACCCAACTGAGAAAATACTGCTACCAAAAAGCCATGCACAACTCTGTTCTTTTGTTTCTGGGGTTACTTCCCAAACTCTCTCAGGCTTTAAATATATTTAGCTGTCCACATTGATGTCATTTGTTGCCAGAGGTTTCTGTGTCTCATGGTCCCACAGCTGAGCAGTACCAAAGAAATACACAGAGGTCTACTAAATTAATTACAAACTGGATGGCATATTAGTTCAGGATACATATTAACTTATTCTTACATCTTAATTTGACTCATTATTCTTGTCTATGTTAGCCACATGGCTTGGTATATTTACCAGTGAAGCATTTTCATCTTGCTTCCTTTGTATCCAAATAAAGACTGCAGACTGCCTCTTTTCCTCTTTCCAGAATTCTCCTGTTCTCATTGCCCCACCTCTACTTTCTGCCTGGCCACCTCACCTATACTTCCTTCCTTGCTACTGGCCAGTCAGTGTTTTATTAAAATACAAGTAACAGGTTTCAGAACATTGTCCCAGAGCAGTCAGGTCCTGAAAGCAGGTAACAGAGTCAGAGAAAGGACCTGATTTCACTGTTAGAAGACACACAAGAAGACCAAGCCACGCAATTGTCACACTTATGAAGAGAACCAAGGTCACTCCCATGTATGCTCCCTGCTTTTTGGTTCAGTCTATGTGAGTACCTATGAGCACAGTTTTGTTGATTCTGTGCTTTTCTTATGGTATCCTTGGTACCTCTGATGCTCAAAATCATTCTTACCCTCTTCCACAAGATACCCCAAAGTTTGACAAAGGTTTGGCTGTGTGTCTCTTCACATTTCCATCTCCTGCTGCACCCAGTGACAATTGAGCTAGGCAACAATCTATTAATATATCAGAACATCAGTATGAATCATTTCATTGACATTTTTTGCCAATCATATTCGGCTCTAACCTAGGTCTCTGGGCTGTCCAGTCTCAGGAAGTTTTAGGGATGGGATCACTCTCATGGCATGGGTCTCAAACTGAACCAGTCATTCATTGTCCATTCCTATTTCTTCTGTATCACCTTTACCTCAGTATCTCTTATAGACAGTGCAAATTGTAGATCAGAGGTTACATGATTGGGATGGGGTCTCAATCCCTCCACTAAATGTCTTGCCTAGTTACAGGAAATAGACTGTTCAGACTCTGTATCCCCCATTGCTGGGAATGCTGGATAAGGTCACTCTCATTAATTCCTGGAAGTTTCCATTGCATTAGGTTTCTAACTCAGACCCCAAATGAACCTCATTCCAGTTGTCTTTCCCAGTACCCTTGTCTGCCATCTCCCCCAAACCTGATCTCTCCTGTTCCCATGCCTACCTACCACAATCCATCCATAATGACTATTCTATTTCTCATTCACAGTGTGATTTGTTGTGCAACCCCCCTAAATTAGAGCCCTCCTTATACTTAGCTTCATGGGTCTGTGTATTGAAGCATAGTTATTATACTTCTGATTATGGCTAAACTCCACCTATAAGTCAGTACATACCATGTTTCTTTCAGAATCTAGGTTATCTCACTCTGAATGATCTTTTCACGTTCCATCCACTTTGTGGAAAGTTTACTGAAGTCCTTGTTTTGAATAGCTCCACACTACTCCATTGTGAAAATTTACCACATTTTTTTCATTCATTCTTCTTGTGATTGATGTCTATGTCGTTTCCAGTTTCCAGCTATTATAAATAAAGCCACTATGAATGTATTTAAAAATGCCCTTTGTGGTAAGATGGAGCATTCTTTGTGTATAAGCCCAAGAGTAGGAAAACTGGCTCTTGATATAGGTCGATTATCCATTTTCTGAGAAGCAATCATGTTTATTTCCAAAGTTACTGTACAAATTTGCACTCCCACCAACAAAAGAGGAGTTAATTATCTTTTCATTGCCTTTGATAACATTTTATATATTAATTTTGTTGTTTTTAGATAGATATTCAATTGTCCCATGCTGGTCTTGGACTCCTGATATTTTTGTCTCCATCTCTCAGATGCTGGGAATATAGGCAGGTGTGACTCTGCCCGTATGGTCCTTTTTCTCTGGAAAGATATCAACCATTCTTACTTCACATGTGTTAGTTGGTAATCCTAGTGTCTGAAGTTCCGTGGGTTTAATGTACTGTTTCTGCTGTCTTATGCTCATAACATCATTTTCTTTGTTGTATTTACTGAGTTTCTTCTTCCACAGCCACAGAAACTATCTGAAGCATGATATCCACATTGGTAACTGTATCAGGAATATTTCATTTAGTGTCTGGGAACATGGCAGTTCTGGCTCACTTCTATTTCAACATGATCCTGCCAAAGTGGACAGCTAATTTACAAATATACAGGAAATTAAGTTCCTCTCTTCTCCAAGGACACTCTTAAGCAGGCTGTCACAGATGTGGCCAGGGAACAGACACCCTTACAAAATCTTATAATATATTCAAATAACACAGACTATTTTTGCTTTTATTAGTTTTGGTTTTAATATTTTAAGTATCATTTTATACAGGCTACCCCATTTCTACTACTACTACCTCCCAAGCACTTGAATTGATGCTGTTTCTCACCATGATTGACCACAGAGTTGATGAATTTATTTATAATCTACAGCAGCATACAGAGTCAGAGATGGGCAGGTGGAAACTTTTGGAGTGAGGTATCAGTGGCTGAGAGGATATCTGCATTCAGGTTAAAACATCTTTGTAGACATTAATTATGCTACAAAACTCTCTCTCGAAGGTCGTAGGAGTTCTAGGGCCACACCTGAGGATTCAGTTAAAAGCCTGGTGGTGAGAAGATTTCTTTCACCACCACAGACATTTGCTCCAGTGTGAAAATGCAGTAGTTTAGACACCTGTTACAATATCAGCTTCTAATGGACCTAGTAACTAGCTGTGAACTTAACTTGTGTTTCTTGTCTAGAGGTTAAGCTGGGCATCACCATGGAAGTAAAGTTTAGAACTCATGATGATCCATGTATATCTTGTGAATAGTTACTGTTTCCTGGGTCTTTTCCTCTTTGCCAATATTCAATACACATGCTTAATTGATTGTACCTATAATCACACCTCATGAATGACTAATGTGTACACTCATTTCTATTTTACTTTACCTGTTCTGTCTATACCCTGAATACTAATTAGAATAATTTTTGTCTTTTGATGTTCCTGTGGTAAATCTAAATACTCTATTTTTACCTAACTTGAATCCAGGGCTCAAAATGAACTTTTGTTGAAGCTTTATCCCGTGGATATCTCAGCCTATACAGTATGCATTTCATTCACTGTTTTACCTTCTTTTGCACAGATTCTCATCAGCCTAGCCTTGTTAAATTTCACAGTGTTGCCAAAACCATGCGGACACTCTCCTGTGTTCCACATTTATTTATTTTTAAAATGGCTTTATTGCGAAAAGAATCATAGGAAATCAACTTTACTGTGAAATTATCTTTTGTGAGAGTAAAAATAACATTTACTTGAAGATGAAAAATTAACAGAGTGGAAAATATAAAGAGTTGAATTGTGATCAAGAGACCATTTTTGGTTTTATTAAATTTATTTCTTTTTATGAATGTATACAAGTGTGTGCCCATAAAACAATACATCAGTAGTTAGAGGGCAGTTAAAGGAGTCACTTTTCTTTTTCTACTATGTTGTATCTCAGGTCTGAACTCAGGTTGTCAGGTTTGGTAGCAATGTTATACATGCACTGAGCCATGTCACTGGCCCAATACATTTCTTAAATAAGTTTAGAGAAAACAAAAGAACCTGTAGTAAAATACTTAGAATTAACTCCATATTCTGTATATTTTGATCAGTAAACATTGTTTTTAAAATCATTGAATACACCAATATAAGATTCATATTTTAATAACTGTCCATTATATGTTTTGTTTTATAGAGATTTGATGAAATTAAAATTAGTAAAGGAAAATGGAGGCTGTGCATGTCTCAGTTTTTGAGGAATACATGAAGGTGACTGTGCTACAAAACACCCTTGCATCTGTGAAAAGAGAATGGATAGATTTCCTGATTCAGTGTACATTATGAAGGGAAAGTAAAAAGTGATGATTTGTGAGTGCATAATGAGTAAATGTTTTAATCACAGGATTCAGTAAGCTGAGCAAATATGTCAATGAGCTGAAAATGAAAGGAATGTTCTGCTTAAATCTAACAACACACCACAAGCCATTTTCCTTGCTACTAAAAACAGAACTCATGTCTGGAGAACGAATGCCCTTTGTTCCAAGCCCTAAGGAATCATTCCTTTGTTTCCTGAATGTCACACAGAAACAAATGCAGAACTGTGATAAATAGCACATGTAACTCATAATCACTATGATAAACCATTTCAATAATCCACTGCTTTGACATCACAATTAAGAACTAGAATGCAGTTTCAGGATTCTATTTATCAGTTGATTGCTTAGTGTTTTTGCACTCTCTCTCTCTCTCTCTTTCTCTGTGTCTCTTTCTCTCCTCCCTTCTCTTCTCTTTCCTCGCTCTCTTTCTCTTTCTGTCTGACCAATTTGTTGATGAGTTGAAATCCCCTAGATACAGGAATATTCTTTGAGGCCAGCTGGATGTCATGGCTCAGACTTATAATCTTATAAGAACTTGAGTTTGAATGCAGTGTGGGCTATATAGTATGCTTCAGGCCATCATGGGCTACAGAAAAAGACTCTGTCTCATGAAGTATAATAGTAATGATGGTGGTAATAATAATATTAAACTGTCCATTAATATTTTATAAGATATTTCTATTTTAACTTCATATTAAAGTGATAAAACTCAAGAAATTTAGTATTGACCTAGTCATATGGTCTATTCCATACTCCATATTAATAATTGTCAGTTTTCTGGGTTATACCATTATTGCTATTTCTTCACATTCACTATCATTGTGCTTTCACTTGTAATGTCCTTTAGCTCTCAAATGTTTATAAATTTATGATGCCTTTATTTTTTTTTGACCCTGACATTAAAAATATCACATTTGACCTTGGAGTATATATGTAATTAAACATCACCAATATAAGTCATTAGAAATATGAGATTATAAACACGCACATATCTTCACAAACCATTGTGCAGGGTAGTTTTATGTTATTTTGACACAAGCTAGACTCATCTGAGAGGAGAGAACCTCAATTGAGAGTGTGTCTCAAAAAGATTTGGCTGTAGGCAAGCCTACAGAGCCTTTTCTTAATTAGTGACAGACTGAGAGGGCTCAGTCCTTTAGAGGTGGTATAAGGACTGATGGTCCTCTGTTCTATAAGAAAGCAGGCTGAACAAGCCATGGGAAACTTCCAGTAAGCAGCACCTCTCCATGGGCTGTGCATCAGCTTCTGCCTCCTGGTTCCTGCCACGTTTGAGTTTTTGTCCTTCAATGATGAAAAACATTGTTGAAGTTTGAGTCAAATAAACCTTGTCCTCCTCAACTTTCTTTTTGGTCATTGTGTTTCATCACAACAATAGAAATCCTAACTAAGAGATCATTGAAACCAAAATACGGTGGGTTTTTTTTTTGCCACCTGAAGTTCTTTTCTACTTCTTTTCCCTACCTGGGCCTTTTAAAGCAGACATATGCTCGCTTGTACTGTAAATTAGTAAGATATGGTCCAGAGAGTCATATACTAAGTTGTGTTTTTTACTTGGCTCTATTTTTCACTGAAACTTTTACTCTTATTAATTTTTAGGTAACTTGAGCTTGTTATACAGATGAGAAGTTCATCTTTGTTACAAAGTACTTTTGAGTGTTACACAAGCACACCATAATATTTCTCCATTCTCACATGAACATATGATATGTTCCTAAGTTTTAACAATTATGAATAATGTTCTAATGCCAATTTATATGCAAATCACTCTGTGAGACACATTTTATTTTATCTAATTTTGGTTAATGTCTAGAACTCTAAAATTTATTTTTCAGTGTTAAGTGCACTTTCATTTAACTAGAAAGTTGTAGCATGTTTTGAATGAGTTACATCATCTTACTTTCTCTGCAAAATGTGAGAGATAATTTTGTGCTTCATCTTTTCCAACACTTGATATTGTCAATGCTTTTAAATTTTCCAATCTTAATGAATTGAGGAATTCTCATCTTTCTAAGAACTAGGATGCCAAACATCTTTTTCAAGTATTTATTGGCCACTCACATTTTCCTTTATCAAATATCTGTCCACATTTATTCACTTCCTATTGGATATGTCTGTCTTCTAATTGTTGCACAGTAAGAGACTATATACACATACAATACATACCAACACATATATATGTATATATAGAAAGAATTTGAATGAAAATCCTTTGATAGAATTGTGTACAATATTTATCTACTCTCTAGGCTCCATGTTCTGAAATAAATCATTCAACAATCTAAAATTAACAGTTTATTAAAATTTGACATATAATTTTTATTCTTTCAAAATAAATCTTTATTTATATCAAAATTATAAATATTTTGACAGTGTTATTTTTTCTAGATATTATATAGTTTCAATTTACACATTTACCTCAAGGTAATTTCTTTTATTTTGATTTCCTTATTTATGTATTTCTCTGTCTGTGTGATTGTGTGGTCATATGCCAAGTGTGCCTGGGTACTTCAGAGGCTAGAAGAGGGCATCGGGTCTCCTACAGCTGAAGTTTCCAGTGGTGAGTCCTTGAGTGCTGGGAACAGAATTGAGGTCCTCTGGAAAAGTAGAATCCTCCCTCCTCTGTCTTACAAATCATAACAGACCCTTATTAGATACTTCCTCTGTGTTAATCAATGTTCAGGACATTGTAAACATACTTTGTTTTACAGAGCAGTTTTATTTCATTTTGAATATATTTTAACTGAAAATAGAATTTTAAATACTGTACAATGTCATTATAATTTTTCATCTACATCTTCTCCAAGATACTTTCCAACTCCCTCTTTGACCCAATACACATCCTTCATTTTTCTCTCTATTTATTATACAAACAAATGTCTAAAAAATAAAATAAAATTAGACAAAGTTTAAAAACTCAGATATGGACAATACAAATGAAAGAAAAAGAAAGAAATAGAAAATTCAAGACACATAAATATTCACAGAGTTAGATGCACTTGTAAAAACAGAAAACTCATACCCCCATAAAACTTGAAACCATAATATATAAACAAGGAACTAAATGAGATAAAAATTCCTGACAACATATTAGAAGACAGCCTCCAAAATACAATTGAATTCATTTTGTGTTGGTCTTCTACTGCCAGGCATTGGACCTGGCCTTGAGAGAAGTTTGTATACCTAGTGATACTCTAGAACACTCATTTTTCATTTTCAAGTGGTTGTTAGTTTAGAGGGATTCTGGATTAGGACTGTGTGCTTGTGTCCACTTTCATCATTTCACCAAAACCACATCAGGCCCAGACATGTGCAGGCCCTGTGCATGACGCCAAGTTTCTGTGAGTTCGAATATGTGTCAGACATGTTGTTCAAAATACCTTGTTTTTGGTGTCTTATATCCTCTCTGATTCATATGGTCTTTCTGCTTCTCTTACATAAGATTCCCTGAGACTTGAAGGGAAGAAATTGATTTAGACATCCATTTAGAACCGAGAATTTCAGCCTCTCACTTTCTGGATAATATCTGCATGTGGGTCTCTCTATTTGTTCCCATATACCGCAAAAAGAAGCTTCTCTGGATATGACTGAGTGAGATACAGATCTACAAGTATAACAGAATGTTTTTTTCCATATTCTTTTATTTTTTTCCATTCAAAAAAAGTTTACATTTCCTCCCCTTCTCCCAGTCTCCTCCCGCTCCCCACTCCCACTGCTTCCTTAAAAGAGGGCATGGTAACCTGCTCTGTGGGAAGTCCAAGGCCTTCCCCCCTCCATCCCGTCCTAGGAAGGTGTGCATCCAAATAGACTAGGTTCCCAAAAAGATAATACATGCAGAAGAGATAGGTCCTGGTGTCATTGTTGATGGCTTCTCAGTCTGCCCCCAATGGCAGCCACATTCAGAGAGTCCGGTTTGATCATATGCTTGTTCAGTCCCAGTCCAGCTGGATTTGGTGACCTCCCATTATTTAGGCACACTGTCTCAGTGGTAGACCAGTCCCTCATGGTCCTAACTTCCTTGCTTATCTTCTCCCACCTTCTGCCCTTTGACTAGACCTTGGGAGCTCAGTCCATTGCTCTGATGTGAATGTGGGTCTCTGTCTCTACCTCCATCCACCGGACAAAATTTCTATGGTGGTGATCAAGTTATTCATCAATGTGAGTCTGGGACAAGGCTAGTTCCGGCACCCTCTCCTCTGCTGCCCAAATACCTAGCTGGGGACATCCCTGTGGACACCTGGGATCACATCCAAGGCCAGGTATCCTACCAGTCCTAAAATGACTCCCTTAAAGTAGATATCTTATTCCCTTCTCCAATATCCACCTTTCCTCCATCTCTACCCTCCCACTCCCCCATGCTCTCCGCAGTCCTTCCCTGTAGTAATGAGCTGCTCGGGCTGCTTTCCCACCACCGGGCTCCTTGTGACACCCGGCTCTCAGTGCGTACCCGAAATAATTGCACGGAAACAATATTCATTGAAATACTGCCTGGCCCATTAGCTCTAGCCTCTCAAATATTTGTTTAACCCATTTCTAATAATCTGTGTGTCGCCACTAGTCGTGGCTTACTGGGAAGGACTCAGCATCTCCGACTTCGGATCTTCATGGCGGGTTACCCTCTCTAACTCTCTGTCTGGTTCTCTTTCCCTGTCTATCTAAGTACTGCCCTATCAAAAGGCCAAGGCAGTTTCTTTATTAACAAATAAAAGCAAACCAAATACAGAAGGACCCTCCTACACCACTTCCCCTCTCCCAACTCCTTCCCCCCTCCCCTTCCCTCACCTCCCCTACCCCACCTCTATCCCCGCCCCCATGCTTCCAACTTTTGCCTGGCAATCTTGCTTGCTTCCAACTTCCAGGAGGATTTGTATATGCTTTCTTTGGGTTCACTTTGCTATTTGGCTTCTCTGGGCTTGTGAGCTAAAAGCTTAGTGTCCTTTGTTTTATGGCTAGGGTCCACTAATGAGTGAGTACATACCATAATCATCTTTCTGGGTTTGGGTTACCTCACTCAGGATAGCGTTTTCTATTTCCATCCATTTGCATGCACAATTCAAGATGTCATTGTTTGTTACCACTGAGTAGTATACTAATGTGTATATAATCCACACATTCTTGATCCATTCTTCCATTGAGGGGCACCTAAGATCTTTCCAGGTTCTGGCTATTACAAACAGTGCTGCTATGAACATAGTTGCACTAATGCTTTTGTAGTATGATTGGACTCCTCTTGGGTTTATACCCAAGAGTGGTATTGCTGGATCCCGAGGTAGGTTGATTCCCAATTTCCTGAGAAACCACCACACTGATTTCCAAAGAGGTTGCACAAGTTTGCATTCCCACCAGCAATGGATGAGAGTTCCCCTTACTCCACATCCTCTCCAGCATAGGATATCATTGGTGTTTTTGATTTTAGCCATTCTGACAGGTGTAAGATGGTATCTCAAAGTTGTTTTGATTTGCATTTCCCAGATGGCTAAGGAAGTTGAACATGACCTTAAGTATCTTTTGGCCATTTGAACTTCTTTTGTTGAGAATTCCCTATTCAGATCGTTACCCCATTTTAAAATTGGGGTATTTAGAATTTTAATGTCTAGTTTCTTGAGTTCTTTGTATATTTTGGAGGTAAGACCTTTGTCTGGTGTAGGGTCAGTGAAGATCTTCTCCCATTCAGTAGGATGCCTTTTTGTCTTAATGACTGTGTCTTTTGCTTTACAGAAGCTTCTCAGTTTCAGGAGGTCCCATTTGTTCATTGTGGCTCTTATTGTCTGTGCCATTGGGGTTTTACACAAGAAGTGGTCTCGGGTGCCCATGTATTCCAGGCTACTTCCCACTTTCTGTTCTATCAGGTTCAGTGTGGTCAGATTTACGTAGAGGTCTTTAATCCATTTGGACTTGAGTTTTGTGCATGGTGATAGATAAGGGACTAATTTCATTCTCCTACAGGTTGACATCCAGTTATGCTAGCACCATTTGTTAAAAATGCTTTCATTCTTCCATTATATAATTTTAGCCTCTTCGTCAAATATGAGGTGTTCATATGTTTGTGGATTAATATCCGGGTCTTCATTTCGATTCCATTGGTCATCGTCTCTGTTTTTTTGCCAATACCAAGCTGTTCTCATTACTGTAGCTCTGTAATAGAGTTTGAAGTCAGGGATGGTAATGCCTCCGGCAATTCCTTTATTGTACAGGATTGTTTTAGCTATCCTGGGCTTTTTGTTTTTCCTTATAAAGTTAGTTATTGTTCTCTCAAGGTCTATGAAGAATTTTGTTGGGATATTGATGGGGATTGCATTGAATCTATAGATTGCCTTTGGTAGAATTGCCATTTTTACTATATTGATCCTAACAATCCAGGAGCATGGGAGATCCTTCCATTTTCTGGTATCCTCTTCGATTAGTTTCTTCAAGGTCTTAAAGTTCCTGTCAAATAGATCTTTCACTTCCTTGGTTAGTGTTACCCCAAGATACTTCATGCTATTTGTGGCTATTGTGAAAGGTGATGTTTCTCTGATTTCCCTCTCTGTTTCTTTATCCTTTGTGTATAGGAGGGCTACTGAATTTTGAGTTGATTTTGTATCCTGCCCCTTCATTGAAGGTATATATCAGCTGTAGAAGTTCTTTGGTAGAGTTTTGGGGTCACTAATATACACTATCATATCATCTGCAAATAACAAAAGTTTGGCTTCTTCCTTTCATATTTGAATTCCCATGATCTCCTTATTTTGTCTTATAGCTATTGCTAGAACTTCAAGCACTATATTAAAGAGATATGGCGAGAGTGGACAGCCC
>PVIU01030739.1:0-15615 GCA_004026605.1 Ondatra zibethicus | reverse complement strand
GAACTGGTTGATCATCACCTGGTGTTTGAGCTCGTCCATGTTCACGGTCATGGCACGGCTGCGCAGCCTGCTCTGGCCTCCATGCGCACTCGCACCTCGCCTCACGCGTCCACCATTAGCGAGCCGTTTAAGATGGAGATGTCTCAGGATTCAGGTGGTTGTCTGTGTGGAGATTGTCCCAGGACATGGCCCTCAGTGACATTAAATGCTCATGAGCACTGTGAAGAGTCATCAGATACCGGAGAAAAATCTTTACCATGAAAACCTAACACTATGCGGAAGGGTCTCTGTGACTTTGAGGCCAGGCTGGTCCAAGCCTGCCAAGGATACATACAAATTGAGACCTTATCTTCAAAAACAAAAATAAAATCACCCCTGAAACTAACCCTACTGGCCTCACGGAGATGGGTCATTGTACAGGACAAAGCTGGGTGCAGTGGACCTGGAGTCCTGGACTATCTGGGAGGCAGAACAGGGAGGGTCACTTGAGGCCAAGAATTTCAGAGAAGTAAAACCTCATGAACAAACGTGAGGCTCTGAGAACATAAAACAGGACAGGGGAAAGGCCGTGTGGAGGGAACCTGATGGTGGTGCACACCTCTCATCCCAGCAGTGTGGAGGGAACCTGATGGTGGTACACACCTCTCATCCCAGCACCGAGGAGGCTGAGGCTGTGGCTATCCTGGGCTACATAGCAAGAACTTCTCTCTAAAAACAAAGCATACCCGAAAGAGGAAACCCAAAGTCCAGAAAAAGGCTTCCCTGGAAACCAAGACATCCTGGAAACGAAGAGTGCAGCAGATGGGAGCAGGTGCTGCCGAGGTTCCCGGGAGCGAAAGACAGAAGAGAGAAACCAAAGAAGGAAGGGGCGGGAGCTGTTCTGGGAGCCACAGGATGGTAAAGAATAGAAAGCTGAGCACTGTTCCGGCTTATGTTAATCCTACTGCCCATATTCGTTTTTTAATTTTTAGATTTTAGGGTTTTTGTCATTGCTGTTATGATTAGTTTTGCTTGTGATAGTCTTGCCATGATACTCTGGCTGCCCTGGAACTCTCAATTTAGACCAGGATGGCCTCAAACTCTCAGGGATCCACCTGCCTCTGCCTCCTGAGTGCTGGGGTTAAAGGTGTGTGCCAACACAACAGGCTTTTTAAAAATTTTAATTAGATGTGTGTATGTGTGTGTGTGTGTGTGTGTGTGTTACCTGGGGAATGAGCTTTGGTCGTCAGGCTTGGTGGCAAGCACCCCTTGCCACCTTACAAGGCATTGGTATTTCTTTAGAGCAATAAAAACTCTGGGTCAATATGAAACTGGGTGGGATACTGAGTCCCAACTCAGTATCTATGCACAGGTAAGAACTATGAAGCAGGATATCCATTCCTTCATGACTTTCTTTCCTGTTTACCAGAGCAAAAGCTAGAAGAATTTGGAAAGACTCAGTTACTTATATTCAGACTTACCCAGCCTCCATTCTGAATGAAGCCACACTCTTGGGTGCAGTCATTGCTGATATCCGTCAACACCCCCTCTGATGCCTGCTGTGTGACCTCTAACCTGGTAAACACGTTATTCCCACTTCATCAGAAGCAGCTGGCCTTCAGCTCGTGAGGATTCACTGTCACCGTGTGTCCAGGCCTGTAGCTAGAGACAACTGTCAATCACATACTGGCTGACTTCAGAGTGATTGAGAGGAGCATGCAATGCCTTGGAAAATGTTTGAGAAAGCTAGTAGCAAGGAGCCCTGTACCACCCAGGCCGTGTGTAAGCAGCCTCTCCCACCACCCAAGTTGTGTGCAAGCAGCCTCTCACTCCTGCACCTCCACCCAGGCCGTGTGCAAGCAGCGTCTCACTTCGGCTTGTGATGACTGGCTTTAGACTATGAGTTTTACAGAACCTAGACTCTCTTGGGAAGAGAGTCTCAATGAGGGATTGCCTAGCTCAGGTACGTTTATGGCGTGTCTGTGGGGACTGTCATAAGTTAGTTGTTATGGGAAGCCAGTAAGCAGCACCAATCTGCACTACCTCTGTATCGGCTCCTGCCTCCAGGTTCCTGCCTTGAGTTCCTGCCCTGACTCCCTGCATGATAGACTGTGAACTGTAAGATGAAATAAACCCTCTCCTCCCTGTGGTGGTTTGAATGAAAATAGTCCCTACAGGCTCATAGGGAGAGTCATTAGGAGGAGTGGCCTTGTTGGAGTAGGTGTGGCCTTGTTGGAGGAAGTGTGTTTGGGGTTTCAGAAGCCCAAGCCAGATGAGTGTGACTCTCCTTGCTGCCTGGGACCCAGCTGTAGAACTTCCACCTTCTCTCCAGCACCATGTCTGCCTGCACAGCACTATAAGGCCCGCCATGACAATAAAGGACAGAACCTCTGGGCTGTAAGCCAGCCCCAATTAAATGTCTTCTTTTATAAGAGTTGCTGTGGTCATGGTGTCTCTTCACAGCAATAGAAACCCTAACTGAGACAATAGTTAACCTGGGCATGGTGGCGAAGGCCTTTAATCCCAGCACTTGGGAGGCAGAAGCAGGTGGATCTCTGTTGAGTTCAAGGCCATCCTGGTCTACAAAGCAAGTTCCAAGACAGACAAGGCTGTTACACAGAGAAACCCCATCTCAAAAAACAAAACAAAACCCCAGAAACCAAGAAGACACTAGTTAAAAGCAGAGAGAAACGAGTAGACACATATTTTCTTGCTTGTTCAGCTGGATTTCCCCTCTCATACTGGTCAGGAACCCCTGCTTATGGGTAGCACTGCCCATAGTCAGCT
Organism: Ondatra zibethicus; assembly: GCA_004026605.1. Taxonomy (NCBI): domain Eukaryota; kingdom Metazoa; phylum Chordata; class Mammalia; order Rodentia; family Cricetidae; genus Ondatra; species Ondatra zibethicus. The sequence continues at coordinate 12,849 of PVIU01030739.1, read as the reverse complement.
GGGCCCTCCCACATCAATCATTAACCATGAAAGTGGCCCGGTGGCATGTCTACAGGCCAGCTTTACGGAGGCACCTCCTCAAATGAGGTTCCTCCTCCCAGACAACTCTACACTGCATCCAGTTGGCAAGGAAACAGACAAAACCCCCAACCGGCCATAGCCCAACCGGGGCAGTTGTGGGCATGATGTGACCTTTCTGTGTTGTACTCCCAGCTTGCTGTTGGTCAGGATTTCCCCACAGCAGCCGCAGCAGCAAAGCAAACTAGACAAGGTCTCTCGCTGAAACGCGAGATCACTAAGTTCAGCTTGACTGCTTGTCCCACGAGTGTCTCCAAGGTCTGCCTATCTTGCCTCAACGGTGCCGGGATGATAGCTATTGTGCCCAACTTTTTCTGTGGGTGCTGGGGAGCTGACCTCGGATTCTCCCGTTCCCACTCTCTCCTTTCCCACTGAGTCATCTCCCAGACACACACCCTAACATCCCCTCCCAGGATGGTACCACCTTCCCACAGTTGCTCCACCCGAGAACTTCGGCATCCCTTAGCCCTGCCCACAACTCAGTATGTGGTCTTTTCATTAAGCCCTTTTGTTCCTCAGAGAAGTAACTGCATTTATGATTTTAAAAATATTTAATCAGTTACTCATTGAATAACTACTCAGTAAGCATTGTACACTTCAAATGTATAGTTTAGTGGACTTTGACCAATGTCCACACTCATGTAATGACCACTGTCCTCAGGAGAGGGGTCATACTTCATACTTGTGTTACCACCTCTCAGAGGTAACTATGGTGTAGAGGGTAGTTTGGAAACTTTTCCTAGGGAGACATCAACAGATATCTATCCACCCCAGAGAGGACATTATTGACAGCTCAAAGTTAAAGTGAAGTCCAAGTCTAGCTTGGTGAACCAGGGAGGTTATTTGGGTTTCTAACTGGAGCATGACTCAGCCAAGCACAGCTGCACCCCAGAAAGGCCCACCCCAGCAGGAGCGATAACCCCCGGAGCTTCTGTTCAACCTGCAGGCAACTTCACTGAAGAAACTTTTCTCCTTAGCAATTGCTTCCTGTTCATACAATAGACCCTAGGGGTGGGACCTTGGGACTTCTGCAAGTTTCTTGGTTGGTTTAAGTTTCTGAAGCTTCCTGAATCTCAGGATCCTTCCTCCCTCTGAAGGCTTCAGCTCCATTATGGGAAGCAGCTACCCAGTAAAACTGGCCTCTCGTCTCCGATTTCTTTTTCCTTTTTTTTTTAAACAAAAAGATTTATTTATTAACTTGTTTATTTATTTATTGGATTTATTTACTTGCTTACTTACTTATGAGGCAGGGTCCTACTATATAGCCCTGACTGTCCTGGAGCTCACTATATAGACCAGGCTGCCCTTGAACTCACCCCTACCACCTACTCGCCCTTGAAGATCTGCCTGCCTCTGCCTCCAAAGTGCCGGGATTAAAGGAGAACTGAAATATGCCTGGCTGTTTTATCCTTTCTGAATCACATTTCATATCAATGGAACCATATGGCATGAACCTTTCTGCATTAGGCTTCTCTCGGTATTTGGTTTTCCTTCTTTCTTTATTATGGGATGTATATTGTTTTAGTTTAGTTCTTTTGTTTAGGTTTGTTTTAGCTTTGGGTTTTTTGAGACAGGGTTTCTCTGTGTAGCTTTGGAGCCTGTCCTAGAACTCACTCTGTAGACCAGGTTAGCTTTGAACTCACAGAGATCTGCCTGCCTCTGCCTCCTGAGTGCTGGGGTTAAAGGTGTGCGCCACCACTGCCCAGTCATGTGTTTTTGTTTTTAACATTTATCTATTTGTGGATGTGTGGATATGTTTGTCATAATTTGAATGTGGAGGTCAGAGGGCAACCCAAGGGACTTGGTTCTCTCCTTCTACCATGTGGGCTCCAGGGATTGAACTCAGGCAACTGCCTTCTTCATTTGAGACATCTTGCTGACCTGTTTTAAGGTTACTTTGTGGGTTTGGACTGGTCTTAATGTAGCTAAAAATAACCTTGAACTTCTGATCCTTGAACCTTCTAGATGAAAGGTGTGCACCGCCTAGACGAGAACGATGTCATAGTTTGTTCCTTTGAAAAGTCCTGCTTAGTTAAGTCAAATGCTAAAGGCTGAGCCAGAGTTTGCTGCTAAACCATGAGTAACTGTCACTAGCTAGTGAGCTAGGACACCGACATGGAGAGAACGTGCTTTCTTTTCCAAGTATGGACTGGGATTTGAACCCATGTCTGGCTTAGGACAGATAGCATTTTCTGTCGATGTCATATTGCGGTTGAACCTGGAGCTTCGTGTGTGCTAGGCAAGTGTCCAGACCTTTAGCGTTGTGTTTTGTCCTCTCCTTGTCCACTGGCATTCCATTCGAACACGCTGCCGTTTGTCATTCTGTTCACGCACTGGAGATGCCTGAGCGGCTCCGAATGGTGCAAACGAGGGAGCTAGGATTTTTCTGTGGCTGTTTTCCTTTGTTTTGGATATACACCGCAGTGCTTTCTCGGACACGAGGCAAGCATACACTCACAGGAGACAGCTGGATGGTTTTCCCCAGTGCTTGCACAAATTATACCTTTAGAACATACCATTTCCCTGGAGCAGGACAGGCCAAGACAGACCTGGGCAAAGATAATGTTTAAAATGCCATCAGGGTTAGGTAGTCAGTTTCAAAATGACTTCTAGGATGTTAGTAGACACTGCCCTCGGATGGGTCTCTTGATGTAGCTCACAGGCCCCTTCTGAGCCCTTCCTTCATTTTCTATACTAAACTGTCAATGTCTTCTCAGTCCAGACATGTGAAATCTCACTCCCTAGGTTGCCTTGCCAACTGCTGAACTGGAAGTAAGCTAAGTACATTCATTTCCACTTACACGTGAATGATTCTCAGGCCCTTAAGCACCTGTGGTTTAAATGTGAAACATAACCATCTAAAGGAATTAATCACTGCTAGTAGCTTTCGAGGAGATGTGCTATCTTTTCAGTGAAGTCCGAAAGTTACAAGAGGCTTTGCAAGATGGTATTGGATAGTAAAGGCACTTGCGTTAGGAACTCATGATCTGAGTTCAATTCTCCAGACCGATATGGTAGGAGACACCTGCAAGTTGTCTTTTGATCTACACACACACACACACACACACACACACACACACACGCACGTAAAAACAGTAATGAAAGTTATGTGAAGCCTTGGGCTATAGCAACATATATCTGTGGGGGTGTAGTTGGGAGGGCTGTGAGTTTGAGGCCAACCTGGGCTACATAGTGAGTTCCAGACTAGCCTTGACTCATATAAATAATGTGAGCTGGAAAATGCTATCTGTCCTAAGCCAGACATGGGTTCAAATCCCAGTCCATACTTAGAAAAGAAAGCACGTTCTCCCCATGTCCATGTCCTAGCTCACTAGCTAGTGACAGTTATTTGTGGTTTAGCAGCAAACTCTGGCTCAGCCTTTAGCATTTGTCTTAACTAAGAAGGACTTTTTAAAAGAACAAACTATGATGTCGTCATCATCTAGCACAGGGACAACCATATTGTGGGCACTTAACCAATTTATTGACTGGTGTGTTAATACGGAAGGGATTTGCAAACTGCAGAGAGCCTTTGGTGTTCTAAGTTTAACGATGCATTATTCTTTATTGATTGAATAATTAAGACGGGGGTCTTGCTATGTAGCCCATGCCAGCCCAGCCAGGAACTGGCAGCAATTCTCCTGCCTCAGTCTCCAAAGTGCTAGGATTACAGGGATATGAGCCAGGCAACAGAGCTGGACTCTCTCCAGGGAGCTGATGCTGGGGAGACAGCACCCCGTGAACTGGAAGAGATCATCCTTTCCAGGTGGGACCAAGACTGTAGCTTTTCAGATCACCCCCTACCCACCCCAAAAGTGGGAATTCCAGGCGCTCCGGCGGTCACCCAGATCTGACTCTGGAAGTGAGTGGCAACGTGTTGAGGAACACCAGGGTGAGGTAGCTAATGCCCTTGAAGGAAACATTGCTTAAATTAGATGGGAGCCCTCTACCTACATACATACATATCCCGAGTGTGTGCTGGAATTACAAGCGATTGCCACCACTCCTGGTTTTCAGCGGTTCTGGGGACTAGAACCCAGGGCTCTGTGCCTGCCAGGCAAGCACTCTGCCAACTGAGCCACATCCTCAGTCCCAAGATGGCCTTTTCCTAATGGAACGGAGCTTGCCGTCCCGAGGACAGAGGCTAGCAAATCAGCAGCTTCCCTTCTTCATTTAAAAAAAAAATCGTTTAACGAAGGTTCTGTCTGTGAGTCGGCGCCCAGTCAAGACTTCGGACCCTGCGTGGCGACCGTCCTCCCCTCGAGGGTACCCACTGCCCGCCCTCCGGGCCCTGGCCCTCCGCCCCGGCCGCGCCCTGGGCGCAGCCCCTTTTGGCACCGCGGCTCCCAGGTGCCCGGCGCAAAGGCGGAGCCGGACTGCAGCCGCCTGGGTGGCGCCACCGAGACCCCCGGGTGTTTGCAGGTCCCGGCGCTCCGGCTGCGACTCCCGCAGCATCCCCGGCAGCGGCTCCAGCATCCCCGGGAACCCGAGACTCTCCAGTCGCCACCACCATGAGCGCGGGACCGCGACGGCCAGCACCCGGCAGCCTGTCTGCGCTCTGCGCCACGCTGCTTCTGCTGGGTCTGCAGCCGCCACCCGTGCGCACCGAAGGTGAGTGTCCGGAGCCGCAGGGGTCCCGGTGCAGCCGGGAGGCCAGCCGGGCCGGAGGTGCAGCCTGGAACCGGTCACCCTGAGTCCCAGCATCACCGGCTCTCATCTTTCCCCACCCTCCCCGCCGCCTGCTTCCCTGAGAGAGATCTCTAGAATGAAGTCACGTCTAGGCTGCCCTCGAACTTCCCCTGTTGGGATTGATTTTTCCATCTTCCTTCGGTTTCTCAACGTCTGTAAGGTCGGTGCCCTTCCCGGAGACTGCGGTCAGAAAATGTTCGCGTTGTCTAGGAAGGTTTGAAAGATGAGTGGGGATTCATGTCCCTGGCAAACGGGGAAGCAAGGCGTCCGGGTAGGAGGAACAGATCCAGCGGAGTCGTTCAGGGGTGTTGGGGAACATGGGACCTACGATTTAAAAGCAAATAACAAGGCGGGAGCCAAGCCGCCAGGTTGGGGTGGATGCCTTGGGACAGGCAGTGGAAAGCCAGGTAGCAGCCAGATGCCAAGTTGACCCACTTTGTTTTTTTGAACCCGAATTAAGCTTTAAATTTTTTTTAAACATTTAGTATTTATTTGCGTATGTGTTTATTTATTTTGTTTTAAGTCTAAATTCAGCTTTAATTTAAAAAAAATTAGAGTGTGTGTGTGTGTGTGTGTGTGTGTGTATGCTTACACACGTGCTTGCCTAGCTGAAGGATTCCCTCGTTCCCCATGCACTGCACTACGTGGGTTCCCTGGGGTGGAATTCAGGTCACCAGGCTTGGCAGCAAGCGCCTTTATCCACTGAGCCATGTCGCTGGCCCTTGAATTTGGCTTTTGATACTCGCCTTAAGCTAGCAGGATTAGGGCCCTATGTCAATACAATTTCCGTTTGAAAAGCTAATTCAGCTGTGTTTAGTTGTTGAAACAAAACCCCTCAGAAAGTGGAGCTGAAGAGTTTGAAGGGAGGCGGCTGTCCTCAGCCCCAGAAGGTTTCTGGAAAGTTCACCCTTGGGACGACCTCGACCAATAAAGGAGAAAAGCCTTCGGCCGATTTAGGGATCTTTGCATACATTGAAATACAGTTATTTAAACCAAGCTAAAGATCAGGGAAAGAAAACCCTGGTACTTGAGGAAATGGTGAGGGGGACACTATGTCACTCAACACCGCAGGTGTGCGCTCCGAGTTTGCACGTATATACCATGTTTTAAGCAAGAACTCGGACTCTCGGTCAGTGTCTTAGCCATGCCTTCAGCAGTAAGAAGACACTGTTAACTCTAAAGGCTGTCAGTGGCCCCTCTAATTAATTACCAATTCATTTATTTGGCAGGGCTCTAGAAGCATCCCGCCACTGAGCTATATCCTCAGCCCCAATTTGAAAAAAAATCCAGATACACTTTTTAAAAGTTACCATTTAAAAATGTGTGACTGCGGTTTTTAAAATATGCATATGTAAACATTTTGTTGTACAAACAATGTTTGGGCATCTAATTCTAGAACATTCCATCATTGCCACATGAAACATCACCTCTCTTCGCAGTCCGTACATTGGTAAAGCGTTAGCATTTCCGGCCTGATGCTGAGCTTGAAAATTAAACTGGTTTTAAAGAAAGCAAGCAGCATCGGTTGGGGTTAGAGCTAACTTTCCAACAATGTCTACTCTTGTTCTAGTTTTAATTCCTTTGAACAAGATCTCTTTCCGTGATGTTTTATAGAGTTTTGCCCCATTATGAACGCTTAAGCAGAATGCCACACGGATAAGGATCAAAGTTTTGTCCCTATCTGGCTTGGGGAGGGGCGTACAAAATAGAAGGTGGGGTTGCCTCCAGCAAGGAGAAACACAGGACTCCTGGTGTGTGTGTGTGTGTGTGTGTGTGTGTGTGTGTGTGTGTGTGTGTGCTCTTTATTTCTGGGAATGCTTCCTGCTCCCCACCACCACCTTCCTTCTTCCTCTCTCCACTTGACCTATGGTGAATCATGAGCACACTTCATTGTAAGAAAATGCCATTTGCCAAGCCCTCCTTTGTGTAGCAGAGCCACAGAAGAACCGTAAGCTATATTGTGAACAGCTTGCTGCCTGGGTCTGTGCTTACTGCGGCTCTCACCTCTAGTTATCTGAGTCTATGTGGGGGGGGGAGGGGAGGACTCTAGTTATCTGAGTCTGTTAGGGAGGAGGGGAGGACTCTAGTTATCTGAGTCTGTTAGGGAGGAGGGGAGGACTCTAGTTATCTGAGTCAGTGGGGGGGGGAGGACTCTAGTTATCTGGGCCTGTGTTGACTGAGGTTTTCTGTCCAGTCCGGTTCCCACAGTCGTTAAGTCCCAAAGAAATCACACAGGGGTCTACATTAATTATAAATTGATTGGCCTAGTATCTCAAGCTTCTTATTAACTCTTATAACTTATATTAACCCATAATTCTTGTCTGTGTTAGCCACATGGCTTGGTACCTTTAACGGCAAAGCAGTCACATCTTGCTTCCTCTGCATCTGGGTCACAACTGCAGCCTGCGCTTCCCTCTTTCCAGCATTTTTGTTACCCGCCTCTACTTCCTGCCTGGTCGTCCCACCTATACTTCCTGCCTGGCTACTGGCCAATCGGTATTTTATTAAAAATAACACAAGTGACAAGATAAAAGACCATTGTCCCACAGCACTCCCCCCATTTTTTTTCAAAACAAGAACTCTGAATCGAATCTCTCTTGTTTAGCTTTTTTTTTTTTTTACCAATATCCATAATAACTTGTAACCAACATTCTAAACAAAGGAAAATACCCATAGTCCATTTTTTTTGGGAAAGTGGGCTGATAATCTTATAGGGACCTAAAGAATATTTAGAATTATGATCAAGTCATGACTAGAGTATTTTGTGAGGCTTGATCATCTCAAGCAGCAGTCTTGAATCTGTTCTGGATGTAGAACTCAGACATCTGGGCCATCCACTCCTATTGGAGATTTCTCAGGGGGTCTTCTTTGATCAAACCTGATTTTTCTTAACCCAGAATGAATCCACAGCCTCTCATTTTCTGTGGAAACAAAAGTAAAACCTCTTCTCCAAAGTAACATACGGTTTTTTTTTTCAGCCAATCAGTATTTTATTAAAAGTAACATACGTTTTGACTTCAACTTTGAAGTCAAGGTATTTTTAAAATACCTATCTTGGATTAATATAGCAGCATTTATAAACAAATATCTTTTAGTGGCTGTTGCTCCTTCCTCAGCATTCAAACAATTCAAAGATAACATAACATCATACAGTATCCAGATTCTCTGTGTGTCTTTCATCTTTATGTGGCTTTATTTCAAGCTCTATTTCTTTTATTTTAAATTTTTGGCTTTTTGAGACAGGATTTTTGTGTATCTTTGGCTGTTCTGGAATTTACTCTGTAGATCAGGCTGTTCTTGAACTCACAGAGATCCACCTTCCTCTGCCTTCCAAGAGCTGGGATTAAAGGTGTGTGCCACCACACCCAACTACTCTCTTTTTTTATTTTAAGGACTTTTTTTTATTTCCCAAGCCTATATGTATTTTTAAACACTCTCTAAACTGTTTAGAGGTTGTTGTTTTTTTTATTTGAATCTGTCTTTACTATCTCTCTCTCTCTCTCTTTTTTAACTGTATGAGTCTTTAATTTGCTAAGCAATATGGTTAGGATTAAAGCCGTGGTTTTGACAGCTGGATCAAGCCTATTCCTTAGCTTTTTGAGATTTTAGCCTCATGGCGGAGGTACCGGCTAGAGCCATGTTTATTGCCACAACTCTATAGTGGTTTAAGGATCCTGTCACCACTAAAAAGCATGCGGTCAGCTTTTTATTAACACCATTTAAGTATTTCATGGCAGGACCTCTTAAAAGAGCTGCTAGGTTTTGCAGCTAAAGCTGAGTCAGGAAGCCTCTCTTAAATGAGAGTGCTTGCCTCTAGCAAACAGAGCCCACCTGAGAAAGTGCTGCTATCAAGAAGCTGTGTTTAGCCAGGCAGTGGTGGCGCACGCCTTTAATCCCAGCACTTGAGAGGCAGAGACAGGCAGATCTTTGTGAGTTCGAGACCAGCCTGGTCTGTAAGAGCTAGTTCCAGGACAGGCTCCAAAGCTGCAGAGAAACCCTGTCTCGAAAAAAAAAAAAAAAAAAAAAAAAAAGCTGTGTTTAACTTTTTTTTTTTTTTGGTCTAGAATTATTTTTTAAAACTCTTTAGGTTGTGTGTGGATGCAGTTGTCCCACTTTGGGTACCATTCTGTTCTGTCCTGCCTGGTTCCTGCAGTAATTAAGTCCCAAAGAAATCACACAGGGGTCTACATTAATTATAAACTGATTGGCCTAGGATGTCAGGCTTCTTATTAACTCTTTGGGTTTTTTTGTTTGTTTGTTTTTTATATTTTTTAAGATTTATTTATTAAGTATACAGTGGTCTGCCTACATGCATGCTTGCAGGCCAGAAGAGGGCACCAGACCTCATTACAGAGGGTTGTGAACCACCATGTGGTTGCTGGGAATTGAACTCAGGACCTTCGGAAGAGCAGGCAGTGCTCTTAACCACTGAGCCATCTCTCCAGCCCCCTTCTTATTAACTCTTATAACTTATATTAGTCCATCATTTTTGTCTGTGTTAGCCACGTGGCTTGGTACCTGTTTTGGCGAGGCAGTCACATCTTGCTTCCTCTGCATCTGGGTCACAACTGCAGCCTGAGCTTCCCTCTTTCCAGCATTTTTGTTGCCCCGCCTCTACTTCCTGCTTGGTTGCCCCACTATACTTCCTGCCTGGCTACTGGCCAATCAGTATTTTATTAAAAATAATACAAGTGACAAGATAAAAACCATTGTCCCACAGCAGGCCTGTGTGGGAACAAGGAGAGGACTGTTCAGCTAAGACTCATGACTGTAGCTATTTGCATGAAAACAGGCTCTAAAAAAATAAAATTTAAACAAAAAAAACATTCATTTATATTTAACTAATTCAGCATATATCACATACACAAAGTAGAAAGACTACTGTATTTCTGTATTTTTTCTTTGTTTTTCATTTGTATTTGTGTGTATGGGGGGGGTGTGGGTACACATGAGGATGGAGTCCAGCAGTCAGTACCAAGTGTCTTCCTCAATCCCTTTCTAATCTTAGGATTTTTTAGTTTTTTATTTTAATGTGTGTGTATGTAGGTGCTTTCTGAGGTTAGTGATGTGGGATTCCCCTTAGAGTGGAATTCCAAGCAGTTGTGAGCCACCCTATGTGGGTGCTAGGAAAAAAACTCTGGTCCTTTGCAAGAGCAGTGTGTGCTCTTAACTGCTGAGCAATTCCAGCCTCTCTACCTTGTGTTTTTGAGACAGCGTCTCAAGGGAACCTTGTCATTGAGTCACAGGAAATCCTCATGTCTCCACCTCCCCAGTGCTGGGATTACAGGCCTGTGTAGCTGAACGCAGAATTTACGTTTTTGGGTGGGGCACACGCCACATTCACATGTGGAGGTCAAAGGCAACTTTGTGGAGCCTTTTCTCTCCTTCTCCCTTTACAGGGGTTCCAGGACCAAACTCGGGTTGTCAGATTCACGCAGCAAGCTCCCTTACCCCCTGAGCTATCTTCCCTGCTAGTGTGAGAGCTAGGAATGGAACTCAAACCTTCACGCTAGAGCAGCAATCCCTTCACAAAGTTTACTTTCTTTAATTTTTGAAATGGGGAAAAAAAGTCTTCATATTAATGCAAATGAGCTGCCTGGATAATGATTTAAGAGAAAGACTCATCAATTCAGTCCATGTTTAATGAGTAACTACTGCATACCAGGCAAGGTCCTTGCTGACAAAGACAGAATGATGGAGAGAAATGGGCCCTTCTACCCAGGGGAGTTTAAAAACCGCAGGAGCGCTGCCAGCGGATAGCTGCCGCTGCCGCTGCCACTCCCGTCACTGATGTGGCTAAAGAGCAGAAGATGCTCTGAGAGTCATGGCAGAAGGTGGTCGTCTGTTGTTTGTTTGCTTAGGGTCTCAGATTAGGCTGGTCTCCAACTCACAGTGATCCCCCTGCCTCTGCCTCAAAGTATGGGCTACTGGCTTCAGTATAAGAGACTTTCTACTTAATGCAGGCTAACCTGAAACATGAGTAAAACTTCCTGAGCACTGGGGTGGAGAGATGCTCAGCAGCTGAGAGGTTTGCCGCTCTTCAGAGGACCAGGGTCTGAGTCCCAGCATCCACATGGTGGCTCACAGCCCTCTGTAACTCCAGTCCAGTGAGGACTGCCTCAGAGCCCTGGCACCAACACCCCACGCAAGGGAACCCAGAACACTGAGCTCCTGTCACATCTCTTTTTTTTTTTTTTTGGTAGAAGGATTAAATGAAACAAAGCAACATGCACGCGCGCACACACACACACACACACATACGATCTCATTGTAGACCAGGCTGGCCAGTAGAACTCAGAGATCTGCCTGTCTCTGTCTCCCAGTGCTAGTATTAAAGACACATGTCACCACACCTGGCTCATTCAAACCCATGGTTGGTTGTGTGTGTGATGGGAACAATGCACATGTGTGTGTGTGCACGCGCATGGGTGCATGGGGAAGCCAGAGAGCAACCTCAGCTGTTGTCTTTAAAATGCCACCCACCACGTTCCCTCGAGACAGGGTTTCTCGCTGGTCTGAAATTCCTCCAGCAGGCCAGGCTGGCTGGTCAGTGAGTTCCATAATCTCCCTGTTTCCACTACTCAGCACTGCAGCCCCAAGCCAACACCTCCCCGGCTCTATTGTTATGTGGTTTCTGCAGATCAGATTCAGGGTCCTTAAGACCCCAAGGCAAACATTTAACCAATGCGTCTGTCTCCCCACCACAGTTAAATATTTGTTGGTTGGTCTGCTTATAGTAGACCGGAACAAGTGAGACGTAGTGCCGTACTCTGGTTCCGGATAGGAGGAAGGATGGGGTGGGAGGGTGGTTTGAACTCACGGGCTTGAAACGCACTTGCGCAGCAGAAGGAGCACCCACCTCAAGATGCCGAGAGCTGAAATCAGTGAAAACCCCAGCAGAACTGCCACTGCCCGGTCCCAGGGATGGAGAGCATTAGCGTCTGCAGACAGCGAGCGTGGCGGACTCCCAGGGCACCGGACCTCACATCACACATCCTTCTCTTCCTGTACAGGGAAACTCTTCCTGTTGGAGTCTCAGAACGGCTCTCAGGGCCTGGACCTGGAGGCAGCTCGGCTCTCCTGCAGGAGCAGGGGTGCCCACCTGGTGTCCGCTGGAGAGCTGAAGAGGGTGGTCCAAGACTGTGCCTTCGCAGTGTGCACGACAGGCTGGCTGGCTGATGGCACCCTTGGGTGAGTCAGGATAGCCAGGGGAGTATTCTGTTCCGACCACTTCGGCTGCACTACCCAGGTGTATATGGGACTCAACGATTGTCCTGCAGGACTAAGAGGGCAACTCTTCAAAGTCAGCTCTCACTTTCCACTTTGTCAGAGTAGGGTCCCTCTTGCTTCTTCTGCTCTACCTAAAGCTGCCTGTCCAGATTCCAGCTGTTTCTCCCGTCTCTGCTCCCATCTTGCTCTAGGAATTCTAGGATTACAGATGCATGCCACCATATCCAACTTTTTACATGGGTTCCTGGGTGGAACCCAGGTTGCCAGGCTTCTATAGGGCCTTTACCTTTCGAGTGGCCTCCTTCCCCAGCCCTTCTACCATGTTCTGATCTCCTGAGTTATTTATGTTTGTAGCCTTAGAGATAATTATAGTTTGAATCTAAAACACCCCCCATGGGCTCTTGTTTTGAATGCTTGTCCCCAGACAGGGGGCACTATCTGTAGGGAGGGTCCTGTGGGACATTTTTGACGTGGGGTCAAGCTGGTCAAGCAGGTCACTGGGAGCTGGCCTCTGAAGATGCTCACACAGCCTGATTCCTGTCACTTTCTGGATTCTGGTTTTTAGTCAGGTGAGCAGCCTCTGGCACCACGGACTGGGTGGTTCCCGCTGCCACACCGCTCCAGCTGTGTGGACTGAAATCGTGCAAACCGTGAGCCAGAACGAGCTGCTCCTGCCTTGAGTGGTTGCTCTCAGGTGTTTCGAAACTGTTCAAAAGTAACAAATACAGACGAGATGCCTATCCTCGATGAAGGCTACGGCCTCTTCACGCAGGCCCTTGCCAAAAGGCCTAACCAGTGTCCTAGCCGAGAGCCAATGGCCACTGCCAGAAATGTGAGTGGCAAGGCTCCCAG
>PVIU01030738.1:0-15725 GCA_004026605.1 Ondatra zibethicus | reverse complement strand
TCCAGGGCTAGCCTTGGACACCTATCCCAGGCAATAGACCCCTTCACCCAGGTTCCAGGGCTAGCCTTGGACACCTATCCCAGGCAATAGACCCCTTCACTCAGGCTCCAGGGCTAGCCTTGGACACCTATCCCATGCAATAGACCCCTTCACTCAGGCTCCAGGGCTAGCCTTGGACACCTATCCCAGGCAATAGACCCCTTCACTCAGGCTCCAGGGCTAGCCTTGGACACCTATCCCAGGCAATAGACCCCTTCATCCAGGTTCCAGGGCTAGCCTTGGACACCTATCCCAGGCAATAGACCCCTTCACTCAGGCTCCAGAACTAGCCCAGGGAAAGAGGGGAGAGGGAAGACAGTGTGTACTTTACTCCCAACATTTGGTCTGGATTGGTCAGTGAGGCAGGGGGAGGGGCATCCTGGGCAGATTGTGTGGTGGCATCTCTGGCCTCTATCTACTAGATGCCAATAGCACCTTAGTTGTGACAACCCAAATTACCCCCAGAAACTGTTTAGTAAGCCCTGAGGGTCAGAGATGCCATGGGCAGGTAGCCCTGATCAAGAGTCAGAAGTCAGGAGGGCACCAAGGGAAGAAGCGGTAATGGGCATTGTCCCTAACAAGGCAGACCCCTGGGGATCTCCCTCTCCCACAGGGGTATTCCCATCCCTAAGTTCATTAATTAATGCTGTTCCTGTGGGCTCAATGCCCCCTCCATCTCACCTTTATGCTTACAAAGCAATGCCTGGCAACCCGGAGGGGGAGGTGTGTCCTGCTGCCACCCATTTTGTGCCAGCCTGTCTGGGTTGTCTCATGCCCCATTGCCACAGCTGCTCGGAGGGAGCCCTGAGACAAGGGCCTATTGTGTGGAGGAAGCTCACAGAGGGCTGGGGGCAGGGTGGAGTGTGTGTGTGAATATTTTGCAGAGCTTGAGAAAGCCCCCCACTCTCACCCCCCAGGTCCTCCAAAGCTTTGTCTATGCCAGGGGCAAGATGGGGACCTCCAGAATGCCTGCCTGGGCATGACAGCTGGTGAGAGGGTGGGGGTGCTGGGGTAGGTTGTAGGGCACTTGGTGAAGACTCAGCTATTCATAAGGACCACAGAGGTGGCATCTGACGCTGGGCCCTGGTTCTGGCCACGGCTTTGCTGGGCTCCTCACAGTGGTCCAGCCACCCCAAATCCACGCACAGCTCCATGTGCATCCTGCTGTCTCCCAGGAGGATTTGATGGGCCCTGCTCAAAGAGCCAAGGCCCTGTCCATCTGTGGCTGGGAGCATGGCCAGGCTCCTGGCTATTTCATGGTATGATGGGTAGAAGGCTATCATATTTTGGGGCCTGCTATCCTTTTCTTTCATCTCGTTCAATTTTTTTCTCTCTCTTGGCAGTACCAGGGATTGAATTTAGGGCTTCATGCACGCACAGACAGAGCTCCATCATTGAGTTACAGCCCCAGTCCTTCAATTTTTTTTAATTTCAAAAGTAATAGTACATCTTGCTATGAATTAAGAGAGTGGAGGTAACTAGGAAGGTGCCCACAAACCTTCCTCTCCAATTTGAGGTGTATCCTCCTCCATGCTTTGGTGGATCACCTCTTTGTTTGGCATTCTCTGCTATGGAGGGGGCCTAGGGCCTTCTCTTCCAATCACTGACTGCATCTTGAGGTCTCATTGTACCCTGGCATCCCACAGTATGGATTTTCTTCTCACTCTCTGGATCTCTGGGTTTGATTCAAGTCCAAGCAAAAGCCAAGGGGTCTAGGTGGCAGGTGACCTATGCTAGAGCCTTTCTGAAACCCCACTGTGAAGCTGCCTCAGTGTGCAGCTAAAGAAGGGCACGGCCTCAAGACTGGTGCGCAGAGTCCATCAAAGGATATGTGGTGCATGCTCTGTAGACTGCCATGGATCCCGCCCGTCCTGGGACCCACACAGCCCAAAAGACCTCCAGACCTGGGTCAGTTTGAGTGGGCTCAGAGTCCACCCCCTAGGAGTGCAACTGGCCCACTGCAAAAGGCCAAGGAGAGAGGGAGAGCTGCGTGCCCATGAGTGTGTGAGTGGGTGTGCACACACCCAGCCAAGGGACAGAAAGAGCAGAGAACGTGACAGAGAGATGGAGGTGCGCCAGTGACTCAGGCAGAGACAAACTGGGCTCCAGGAGAGTGCGACAGACAGGAAATCCTCTTAAACCAAGACACTTCCCCGAAGGGTGCTGCTGTTATTACTATTAGTTCATATTAACAGAGCAAGCAAGAGAGACTGGGGAGGATGAGGCCGGCTGCCACGCGCCACCAGGCGTGGCTCTGGGCGCTGCTGGCAGCCATTTTAGACCTTGGCAGCCATCTTATGGCTGGCGGCCCTAGCCAGCATTGCCACAATGCCGCCACCACCAGCCCCCAACAAGCTCAGCTCAGCTCCAGGACAAAAGGCAGAAACACTGGAAGTCTGGACCTAGGCTCACAGGCAGAGGAGCCAGCTCTAGGGCAAGGGCAGCTGCAGCCAGGGTCTTGCAGATCTGTACTAACCTCAGCTTTTATGATCCCTCCCTGTGCCATGAAAGGGCAGGGAGGATAACACTGGCGCTCTGGCAACACCGTAGCTTTGCTGAAAGGCAGCAGACGCCCTGACTACCATGTCTAGGCCCAAGGACCTAATGGTTCAGCGAGAATGGACCCCTGCCCAACAGGGCTAAGGGTATCTCGGAAGTAAGGGAGGTTAATTCCCTGTCAGCTCAGAGCACATCCTGAGTAGACACGAGATGGGGGTTGGCAGTGAATCAGACAGGTCACTGGGTCCTCAGTGGTCAGGCTCTGGGGCCAGCCAAAGGACATCTTGCCATCCAGAGATGGGAGCCAGAGGCCAGCTTTTCCATGTGGCAGCTCTCTGGGATGCCTTGAAACAAGGCCTGTGCCTGTTTTGGATACCCCTAGGGACCAGCAGCTGGGCCCAGGGCAGCATGCCACAAAGTGTCCAGGCACCTTGACCCCTCTTCTGCCTGGGACTCTTGGGGGAGGTTATAACCTGGGATTCAGGACCGAGAGGAGGAAAGCCCCTTTGCAACAGCCCGTCCCCTGGCCCCGCCTCATAGCTGCTTGGCTTTTATCTGGCAGAATGGGGGCTTATCAGAGCCACCAGCTGAACAAACATACAAATCCACGGTTAGTGAGAAAAAATACTCAGCCTGAACTCTTTATCTCCTGTTCACAGGCCTTGCACACTGCCCACTGCCAAAAGCACAGGAGGGGACCCGAGGCTGTGCAGTGGGGGCCGAGTTCTCTGCTCTAGAGGCGGAGGGTGGCCTTCCCGACTCTGGCCTTGCCTTGTCTGCCTCTTCGCCTCAGCCACCTCCCTTCCTCCCTCGTTGTCCCGGGCCCATTGCCACTCTTCTCTAGGAGCCCCTGCCAGTGGGTAGACATTAGTGCTCCTGCCCACACAGAACCCCCTCCAGTGTCTGCTTTCTCGCTGGGGACAATGGGCCAGCTGGTGGCCTGTGGAACAGCAGAGGGACAGGGATGGTACTGGCTCACACAAGACAGGCAGGTGCTGCTTCAGCTCCTATCCCGTCCTGCCCAGTCCACACTGGACACTGTCACCCTGGTTCCCTAGTTTGCTGTGGCCATGTCCCCTGGGGGCTTTTCTTGCTTCAGCCTCTTCAACCTGGCTGCTGTGGAAGTGAGGGCTACAGCTCCGGTCTCAGTGTCAGGCCCAAGCTGAGGAAAGAAAAAAGCTCCTCCCTGCACCCACTTTACAGAGCCTGGGGCTCCTGCTACTTCCTTCAGAAAAGGAACCAGGACAAAGCATTCACCGCCACCTTCCCTGGACCCAACCCAAGACAGTTCAATGGTCTTCTAAGTCCTGGAGTTGAAGAACAATACTTTGCTCTGGGCTCTAACATGTCTCCCACTCTGCCCTCAGAATGCAGATACCTGAAAACCAAGCCCTGCCCATGTTTGATGGATGCCCTGGATGGGCAGGTAGTTTGGGCCCTGCTCGCCTGGACCAGGTTTGGAGAGAGCTCACAGTTCATTCTGAGTCCTGCTAAGTGGTTATGGGTCAGTCTACTGGTGACACGCAGTGCACAGTTCTCGTCTCTAAGGCTGCTCATACAAGGAGACCACTCCTGCTAGCGGTCCTGGCTACTCTGCAGGGTTTCTGGAAGGGAGGCAGGGCTGTGGAGGGGTGATAAATTTGGATTAACTGGGCATGGACCCAAGTGGGTTCCACAGATGGGTCTCGGCAGCAAATTCTTACCTGCTGACCACAGGTCATCCACCCCTCCTGTAATAGCTCAGAGACCAGAGGTCTCTGACAACATGTAACCGACAGTGGCCAGCATGGGCCCCTCCTTTTCCACATGCTCCTTAATGTCTCTTGGGATAGACAAAAAGCTCCCCATAAAGCTGCCCTTCTCACGGCATCTTAGCTCCACTCTCTCAGGCCCTGAGCCTTAACTGTGATTTTGGCTTTCTTTCTTTGGTCCCCACCCTCTGTCATTCTCTTTCTCTGGCCCTGTACTTCTTTGCAATTCCCTTTCTTCCTCACTTCTGTCTGCTTGCACACGCGTGCATGTATGTTGTTTGAGAAGACTGTCTCTTAAGCAGAGCTCTGGAGGGCAGGCTCTCATAGCCAGAACCCAGCATTGCCCAAAACCCTGATGTATATGTGTGTGTATATATATCCTCATCCACAGACAAGAATGTATTTATGGCTTCTAGCAAGTGAGGGAGGAATTCCTGCTCACTATAGCCAACACTCCATGGCTCCCACGCGAAACAAGCTCATTCTGCAAGGGGGCAGCTGCGTGTAGCTCGCTGGCCAGCTGCCTCCATGGACTTCACCCAACATATTCTTTAGGGGCCAGGAGGGGTGCACAGACTGGCCTCAGCTATACTCCAAGAGTGTACCTAGGCATGTGGATACTTGCTATACCCTCAGCCACACATGTCACCTGCAGATGCCACCAGCCCCTTCTCAGTGTCAAGAAAAGGTGGAATAAGATGGAACACCCAGAGTCACTGAAAGGAACACCTCAACTATGTAAACCGCTGGTCCAGAAGCAGGCAGGGGTATGATTCCAGATCCTATTCCTGCCCTCCCCAGTGCTGCATCTCATCTGCCTGCCTCTCCCCCCTCCTCTGTGATTCCGGAGTGTCCAGGACACAGGAAACCCAATCTCAAGGAAAGCCAGAGGCCCAGCCTGCAGCAATCAGGGCTGCAGAATGTGGCTATTGTGCCTCCTGAAACCCAAGTCAGAGAATCTGAGACACCCTGAGGAGGGGGCCGCAATAGATGGGGGCTGGGGAAAGGGTCACAAAGGGGTTCTCCATGTCTCAGCAAACAGGACACTGGGGACCTGGACTGAGGAAGTCCTTGAGAGCACAGGGCAGCCAGAGGGCAGAGGGAGGTGGGGCTGGGCAGACAAGGAGCTTCTCAGGTCCCCATCTCCTTTCCGATGTTCCTCACCTGTCTCCAAGCTAGAATAAGCACATAATCCACAGCGGTCCAGGGGCTGGGTCTTCCCTGCTGTTACCTCTAGACTTTCAGTTTAGACGCAGGAGCCTGAACAGGAGCCACAGGCCTGGAGCTGTGTGGGTAAGGAGGATATGCTATGTCTCTACCAACCTTGCTATCCTCTCTTCATCACCTCAGCTCACAGACCTAAAAGGGCTCTCTGGCTTCGATCTGAGTTACCTGCCAGGGGAGTAGGGGTGCGCCAAAGGAAACTACAGACATAATCACAAGAGCATATGTCTACCTGTATGCTGAGGCACAAGGAAAGAGGTGGATGCCCAGACAGGTGGGTCATGGCTAGCATGGGAAAGTGACATTTTACCCTGTGCACGACCTCTCCCTGCCTTGCTGGTGCCACACTGGAGCAGAGCCGGCAGCAGGAAGAGGACTGCTACACCTTCTTTCCCAAGTCATGGCCAGGCTCTAAGAGCCTCAAGTACGCTATGGGGAGAAGGCTGTCTCCTGCAGCTCTTGATCACGCCCTCCCCCAAAAGTTGTGAAAATAGAATCCTATCAGAAACCCTCCAGGCACCAAAACTTCCCACCTTTGCATAAGGAGAATGGTGTTCCTAAACTCATGATTTTCTTCTAGAAGACAAGAGTGGGATTTTTATCTCCCTCTACCTCCATGACAGTCTAGCCTTCCAGGGAAGTCTTCTGGCATGAGCTGCCAGATGTGCCCTGCCAGGTGTCTGCCCACTGCCAGGAGGCCTAGTGAGAACCAGAGATGGGCACTGAGCAGTGGGACAAGTGAGACGAACTGTGTGCTCGGGGACAACAGGCTGAGGCCAGCAGAGGGGAGGAAGGAGGTGAGGACACAAGCAGAAGTGCCCAGTCCTCACTGGGCTCACGCAAAGGCACCCAAGCAAACATGGGTAGGCCTATGTGTAGACCCAGCAGCTCAGAGACCAGGCGTGAACAAGCAGACCCAGGGTTTGCTAGGCAGCTATACTGCCCCCGTGGGAGGTCTCGGAGGCTCCACCAGAACAAAATCCCCATCAGAGGCAGTGGGTAGGTGACAGTACAGACAACTCCCAAAGGAGCAGGTCAGACTCTCAGATGAGGAGAGACGGGAGCTGCCCGGCCCAGGCTTGCCTCCCCTTCCTGAGTCCGAAGCTGCCCAGGAAGGAACCGCTGGTCTAGACTGCAGGAGAACTGTGTGGTACTCTACCAGTCTGGAGGTCCTGGCTTTATCCTAGCACAGGGGAGACAAAGAGGAACATCTACGCAAAAGGAGACAGACGGCAGGCAGGCAGGCAGCCATGACATGTAAGATCCATGTCCCAGAACCTCCCAGTCCAGTGGCCTTGGCAGAGTTCACACTGGCTCCTTGGCTGTAAGTAAAGGTGACACCTGCCCACTGGGTTCCCGGATGAGGAGCAGGTGGGAAACACGGACAAGGGCCCCTGGCCCAAAGCCTGGCTCTGAGCCTAGCTCTCTAAACACTGGTTGCCATTTTTCTTCATCTCCACTTACTGAAATGCTAACACCACCACCCCTACCCCCACTAGGCTCTGCTCAGATGCCACTTCAGCTCACTGGTGACATACTAAGCACATCTGAGATTGTAGTTTTTGGCCCTAGAGGCCCCAGCAGTGAGCAGCAGAGTTTGGCTCATTACCGTCTGTAAACAGCAGCACAGGGCTTTCTCAGTCACTAAAAGGCAGACCCAGATGGAACCTTGATACAGGTATGTCCTCCCAACAGTGGTCATTAGTAAGTGACCTGAGGCTGCTCACCACATGGGGAGAGACAGGGAAAGAGACCAGGACATGGCCAACAGAGAAGCAGGATGACAGTGCTTGTCTCTGGATGCTGAGGTCCCAGCCCCTACAACCTGCTCTGCACTTTCCTGCTCCACCCTGGAGTTCAGAGAAGACAGCACAAGGACAGGCCTAGCCCTGGGGTGGCAGGCACACTTCTTCCTGCCCATGGCCCTGCCCTGTTTTTAGACAATCTACTCCTGGTGATGTTGGCTGGTGCCACAGTTTGCCAGCAGCTGCATCTAGCATTTCCAAGGGCTTGGATCCAGGGATCATGTGACAGTGGGGTCCAGACAAGTGGCCCCTAGACTAAGAACCTGTCCCTCCTCAAGGTGACCGGTAGAAACTGACAGTGGAGAATGCCTTCAATACACCATGGCCAGGAAGAGTCAGTGGTGGTGGTAGGAGTGTGTGCCCACCCCAGTCCAGGGCCTGTAAAGCTGAGCCCCACCCCACTCCCTCTCTCTATTTCTAGCATTGCCCTTTCTGGACCTTTGAGTTGCCCAGGCCAGGCTAGGCTAGCCAGATATCCACCCCCATCTCCAGCTGCTCCGGTAGCTATTAATAGTGTTTCCCCTTCCCAGGGCTGGGCAACACCCCGCACCCCTAACCCAGCCAAACACATTTGCCCTTGGTCTAATTCTTCACTAAGGAAAGGAGTACTCAGTTCCTAATGCCAGCCCTAGCAGGAGAGGGGCCACAGAGGCTCTGAGGGTCACATAGGTGACCGCTGCAGACCAGCGGGAGCTTCAAGGGAGTGGGAAGTGGTAAACCCTGATCTAGGAACCTAGAGGGACTGACAGAGAGGGAAGAGCTAGGGAGAGAATCAGGGCCAGGCCAAGCAGCTTGGAGAAAGAGGCCTGCACAAAAGAGCCAGAGATGGACATAGGGGGCAGGTGGCGGGGGGGGCAGGGAAAGGAGGAGGCAGGGGCAGAGTGCTGCTTTAGGGGAGAAATAACATTGAAAGAGTGAGCTACTTCTCGCTGCCAGCATCTATCTAGAGAGCATGCACCAGAGGGTGAGCTGAAAAAAACCACAGGACCAAGAGCCTCCATACCCACCCCCCAATATTTCTGTGGAAGTGGGACGAAGAAAATGTAAAAAAAAAAAAAAAGACACAAGTGAGTCCTCTCAGCCTGTTGCAGAGCTGGTCCCTAAGTCTCAGCTTCCTCACCTTAGGACAGAGATGGAAGGACAGGCATGAGCCCCGGCACCTCTCTAGCCCTGTTTCCCCTGCTGCCCACTGCCCTGCTTCCTGTAGAGAACTCATCCAAGAACGCTGGGGGCTTAGCAGGAAAAACCAAGTAGAACCTACCTACCTCAACTCAACACAGAGGGCCAGCTGGGCTGACTCACCTGCCTCGGCCTCTACAGGACAGTGCCTTGGCTGTGGGTAGGTAACTCTGGCTGGTGGACGAGAGGCAAACAGAAAGGCACCCATAATTGAATGTTTCAGCAGGACTCTGTTGCTACCTAGAGCCCAGCAGCCCTATCTTCAAATCCTATCCACTGGGCAACCTCCAGAGGGGTCATCGCTGCAAGAATGGGAGGTGGAAGGAGGCTCCAGGATGGCACAAGTCCCCAGGAATCCAGCTGAAAGGCTGCTTGGGCTGGGCGCGACCCTGAACCATCAGTTCCATGAGGATAAGGCCTCTCAGCTTTGGTTTGCCTCCACCACCTCTTACAGACAGTTAGCACTGAGAAGACTCTCAAGAGCCCCTTCTGGATCTTTCTTGAAATTGTGGCTACCACTCTGATGCCCCAGGGAACAGAAGCACCCCTAGTTGGCACCTTCTTCCCTGCTGAAGATAGACCATCTTCCTACTCTGTAAACCCCAGCTGAGTCTCAAAGGACTGAATGGACAAAAGGAGTCCAGGGCTCCTAGAAAATGGCAGAGAGGGGCTAGAGAGATGGCTCAGCGGTTAAGAGAACTGGCTGTTCTCCTAGAGGACCCAAGTTCAAGTCCCAGCACCCACATGGCAGCTCACAACTGTCTGTAACTCCAAGATCTGATACACTTACACAGACCTACATGCACACCAACGCACATAAACTAAAAATAAATAAATTAAAAAAAAAGAAAAGAAAATGGCAGAGATCACTGTCCCTGGCCTGTTCCTTTCCACTTGGGAGTCATCCGGAGCCATATGGACAAGACATGAAGGACCTGGGATCTTGATTCCAATTTGTGCGTGTGTGCGTGCATGCGTTCGTGTGTGTGTGTGTGTGCAAGCTTGTCTGCTTTCTTTTTTTAATTTTATGTGTGTGTTGTCTACATGTATATCTGTGTGAGAATGTCAAATCTCCTGAAGCTGATTTATGGTTGTGAGCTGCCATGTGGGTGCTGGGAACTGAACCTGGATCCTCTGGAAGAGTAGCCAGTGCTCTTCACTGCTGAACCATCTCTCCAGGCCCAACTCCAACTGTTGTTTGGTTGGTTGATTGGTTTTGGTTTTGTGAAACAGTATTTCTCTGTATATGTAGCCCTGGCTATCCTGGAATATGCTCTGTAGAGCAGGCTGGCCTCGAACTCAGAGATCTGCCTATTTCTGCCTCTAGAGTGTTGCAATTAAAGGTGTGTGCTACCATGCCCAGCCAACTCGAACTTTCTAATCTGAAGAGTCTGGGCAAGGCAGATGTGGCACTGGGGGCTGGAAAGGACTTGGACCTAGACTCAGAAGCCTGGGGTCCAAACCTTAGTCTTGTATTTGACCTCCTAGCTGGTCTCTTAGGCCTCTTTGTGCAGAGGAGATGCAAATAGGGATTGACTTTCACTACGTAGGGAGGTTTTTACAGAAAGTATTACACATATATAATGGAACACAATGACCTATCCACCTATCCTTTGGCTAGCAGGTACCAAAGGTCCTCAAGGACCCTATGGGGGCTCAAGGAGCTGCGTTGCGCTCCCTAACAAGGTAGCTAGGTGGCGCAGCAAGTTAACGCTAGCTGCCCTCTGCCAGTCAGGGCAGGGCAAGCCCGTGGGCTGCTGGCCTAGAAGTCCTGCTGATAGACAGGGTTCACGCTGAACACTCACAGGGCCCAGGAGAAAGAGCAAGAATCCAGCACAGCCACCAGACCCTGCGTGTGTGTACTAAGAACAGAGCTGTCTGAAGCAGCGGCTCCCATGGGCTGCCCCTGCCAAGCACATCCCGGGATATGATCAGGACTGAGCTCCCCTTGCACACTGACGAGGAACAGCTCTCAGCAGGGCACTGACTGAAGGAGGCCTATAGGGGGTGAGAAGAAGCAGCCAGGTGTGTGGTCACAGGGGTGTGATCCGTGGCCCACCCCGGGGGGCGCAAGTAAGCTGGGGCCTCCATTTGAGAGTTTTCAGCCATTGACCCCAAGAGTGCTCCCAATGTGCCCTGAACACCCTCACCTCTTGGTGATGCTAACATGCCCCTGCACTAGATAACTCTTGGAGGGGAGAATCCCTTTACTACCCACCTTGAGGGAGTGGGGGAAAAAAATTTTGAGACTGAAAGCCAGATCAGGAACCTCAGACAGGGAGAGAAATGGAGAAGTCAGAGGGGGTGAACACAAACAAACAAACAAAAACAAAACCTCCGCAACACACTAAAGTTTGCGATGGCTGCAATGGCGGCAAAAGCCGGCAGGCTCACCCTCCCAGACTGCAGGCGGAGAAAGGCCCCTTTGTTCTGCGCAGAGGTTAGCCGAGGTGAGGCCCGCCCTGCAGCCCCCCTGACCCTGGGCAGTTGCAGATTGCTTCGAAGGGTCCAGCTGGGGCTGGCTTCTTCCCTCCTCCATCGGCCAGTCCTCAACCTCAGTACACAGTAGTCAAGGGAGGCAGCCCCTACCCACCAGGCTTAGGCAGAGCTGGGATTCCTCCAGTGCTCTCTGGATGCCTTCACTGCTAGCCATAAAGAGCTTGCTCAGGCTCCTTCTAAGCTGTGGATTTGGGGCAGAGTAGGGGCAGGACCCAGTGTGTGCTATGCTGGGAAATGGCTCAGGAGAGGCTGGCCTGATGGTCTTCTAGTATCATTCCTGATGAGCCTTTGAGTCACCTTGATGAGTGACTGAAGCTAGGCTCTCCTGAGGATTTCTCAGAGTGTGCCTTGGCTCTGGGCTTGGACCACCCTTCACTGTGGTGATCTGTCTCCATGAATAGGAGTTGAGGTAAGGCACCCCAGACCCTGTCAAAGAAGAGGCTAAAGTGGGGGTGCATGGAAGCCAGAGGAGAGAGAACGCTTAAGAATTCAAAGCTCTACAGCACCCTACACCCTGGGTTAAGGTGGGAAAGGTTTCAGTGCCCAGCACCCCAAGTCTCCACAGATATGCTCCTCATCCATCCTTAAAGCTACTGGCCATGCTTATGGGTGCCTGGAGTATCAAGAGCAAACCATTCCTACCTCTTAGATGTTGGGGGCTTAAATTTGGCAAAGACTGTTCCCCTTCTAATCAGCAGCACCTTGCAGCTCCCATGCAAGTACAGGATGAAAACCTGGAGGAGAGACTGGCTGGGCCCTTTTTTCCATGACAGCACCCCAGCCTCAAGCTGGGAGCACCTTTTCAGGAGGCCCTGGCCTTCAAGTAGCACTAGCTGAACACTGGGAGATAAACGTGGAGAAAGCAAGCAAGCGACAAAGAGGGGATGTCCTGCGTCCCTTTGTCCTTCTGCATGATCTTTGACATGGGAAGTGGGGGGCTGAAGGGAGTGCGTGCACAGGGAGCCTGAGTGGCTGCCTCCTGCCTCATGTAAGAAACTGCAGCTCAGATACACAATGTCCTGCCAAACCCAGCCCCTTAATTCAATTAAGCGCGCAGAACCGACTTCCCAGATCGTTCTGCGTGCCAGTGCCTGTGAATGTCCTGATGTGTGTGAATCCTGGGATCTATGAGCGTACCCGTGTGTGTGTGTGTGTGTGTGCATGTGTGTGTGCACACTTGCACATACATTTCCTGACCCTGGAAGAAGATGAGAGGCAAAAGGAGTGGGGAAAGAAAGAGGTGGAAGAGTGGGGCTATGGGAGAGCAGAAACAAATCTCACGCTAGGCTTCTAAACCCTCACACCCTGGCCACTGTGACAAGCATGCTGTCTGAGGCACAGCCTGGGGGCTGTCCACGCTCTGTAAGTCAGGCGGTATACCAGACCTTTTCTCACTTGGTGTTAAGCCTCCAGCAAGCCCCAACCAAAATGTCTCCACAATTACAAAGGTTCCCATGGGGCAGGGCTGGCTCTGAGACCAGTCACTCAGGGCAGCAGTTGAATCCTATGGCTCCACACGTGTACTAACTAAAAGGCCTTTCTCACATCTGCTCCTTAGGCTGTGGTCTTGGCATGTGTGTTCTTGATCAGCTTCTTTTTCTGAGTCATACCCCCCACACCTGGTCACTTGGTTCCTCAATGTTGGAGAGTGGTCTACAAAGGACAAGGCCCTGGGTGCATTCTAGCAGGTGATCTGCCTCTGAGGTCATGGCCAAGCAAGATCCAGGCTAAACCTGCATCCTACATCACTGTGACAGGTTCTACAGGAAAGGTGGGGACAGGCCTTGGAAAGATGCTCTCCCTAGGCCCCAGAGGACAGCGGAAATTTCCCACAACCTTTCACACTCACTATTCCTACTGAGGGGAGTCCCCCAGTCCAGGTTACCTGCAACTGTCCTGGCTTCGAGGAAAGCTACATTCCAGCAGCCGTCTCCCACCACCCCTGTGGAACTTGACTTTCTCCTCAGCTCTCCAGGAGCCCTGAACATCCCCCTTCTGGGAGCAGAGCCAAAAAGATGGGAGAGGGATGTTTATAAATCGCTAGAAGGGAAAAGTGGGGGGTGGGCAGAGAGGACCCCGGCCTCCAGGTAGTGTGGACTGGGCCTCTAGGTCATGAGGCCCGGTAGTTTCCTCAGAGAACAGCATCTGGCTGGGAGTAGCCTCTGCTTCACCCTGGCTGCCACAACCTGGGCTGGCTGTGTCACACAGCAGGGTCTCTACGGGAAAAGACTAAGGTCCCCACTACATCCTGAAACAGCGTCTCAATGCACATATTCTGACCCACGGGGCACAAGGTGCTCCTGGAGTGTTTTTGGTTCACCTTCCCTCCTGGGCCTGAGTGGAACTGGATCTAGGTAGGAAGGACTTCTTCCTGGAGGCCAAGGCTGGGGGTGTGACATCAGCAGTCAGCGTTGTGGGAGAAAGCCGAAAGTCAGTCTCCATTCTGCTCTAGGGCTCCACACACAGCTAATGGGAGGCTGGCAGCGGCAAATTGTTGTTTACTTTTAATTAAGTAAACAATGTCGGCTTTTCCGCCTCCTCCCCTGCCATCCCAGCCAGTAATTTAGGGATGACAATGGGGTTGTTTCCTTCCTCCTGCCTTCTTCCCTTGAGCACTCCTGCTAGTTCCCTGCTCCTCCACATAGCTTTTGGGATTTGTGGCTGGAGGAGGTTCCACCCAGGGGACAGGAAGGTCCTGAACAACCTGCTACCTCCTGGGCCCAGCAAGCTGCAGGGTCCCCTCAGGGCTACCCAGGCCTGGAGCTGTGATCTGTTATCTCCCAGGGTGACCAGGGCAGTTTTGCTCTGGCTGCACAGATGTAACCAACCAGCTCTCTTTCCCTCCTCTCTAACCCTATCTCTAAAATCCCCCAAACGGGGTGACCAAAAGTGGGGGGGGGTTGCATCAGCAGAGAACAAAGCCTGAAGCCAAGAAAAGATTCCCACCCACAACCCAGAGTCCACAGGTCTTCCTCATCACCAGTAAGGGGCCTTCTGGTCCAATCAGGAGGAGTCAGTGTCCCAAGTCAGCAGTCTATAAGCAGCAGGACTGTCCTCGGAAACTGGGCTGCCTTCAGCTGCCTTTGTGGCCTTGGCTTCTGATGTCACTGTCTTAAAATTTTTAGCTTTTGAACAAGAGGTCCAGCGTTTTCATTTCGCTTTGGGCCCCACAAATTCTGTAGCCAAATCTGTTCAGAAACCAAAAAATGAGCGAGGAAGAGAGAGAAAGCAAGCTAAGCCAGCCTTTCACCCCTGCCTGGGGGTAGGGCTCTGGGCTCTAGCCGCACAGAGGAGCAAAGCTTTGAGAATTCCAAATGAGGCAGCCCAGAGGATGGAACTCCACACAGGCAGAGTTGTACCTGGGCTGCTAGAGATTCCTCTCCCTGCAAGCCAAACGCCACTTGGCAGGTGGCCTTGCTTACCCCAGCCCACCTCTCTGAGCCCTCTGCACACAGTGGGTAACCTCAGCAGACATGCGTGGCAGGGAAAGGAGGGGATCCCTTCAGCTCTTCCCCCTCCTCTACCTCCAGAGGATGGGGTGCTTGGATCCAGACTCCTGCCCCGGGGTGAGAGCCGAGGGGCTGAGGGCTAAGTTGCCCCAACTTAGGTGCATGGGGAAGGGGCAGGGGCAGGCAGTATGAGTCGTGTGCAGGCTGCTCCAAACTCTTGCCAAAGGGCGGGGTCTTCTTTAGCTCAAGCTGGCTGGGGCTGGATGCAATTTCAGCCGCAGAGCAGGGCTCGCTGGCTGGAAGCAATTTTCTCATTAGGACCCCAGGCCTGCTTGCTGGTCTGTTCTCAGCCCTTACTCCCCTCCTGCGAAACCGCACCCCACAGGCCTCCCGATAGACCACTCACACGCACAGGGAACCGCACGTGGACTGAGTCAGAGAGGCGACTGTGGGGTCACTCCAATGGGGCTGGGTTCAAGGAGAGCAGCGTTGGCACAAAGCCCTAGCACTGAGGCATACGCATAAACAAGGAGTCTTAACTTGGCTCAAGCACCCAAGCAGCTCAGAGAGATCGGACTGGGACCCCAGGACCAGAACGGAGTACCGCCCTCACGTGACCCTCCTGAGCACCTCTAAGGCCAGTCACCAGCCTGTCTTGCTCAGATGGGCCTGGGCAAGCAGATCGGCTCTAGGAAGAGGAGCCGTTTCCCAGTCCCAGGTGCTGTAAGCGTAGGGTGGTCTCACAGAGGCAGGGGGAGAGCTCAGGCAGGAGGGGCAGCACAGCTCTGCTCCTCAGACACATGTGGTTGGACTTAAAAAGCTATTAGGGAGCGAGGCGCTGGCGGGAGTACGGCTGGCCCTCACACCAGAGGTTGGGGGGGGAGGGCAGATGCCGAGGCAGTGAGCTCAGCACCCGCTCCCTCCCTGGCAGTGTTGGACCCAGAGGACCCCCGCCCAGCAGGAGTGTGCAGCAGGCTCTCAGGGAGAGTGAGCGGATTTTGGGCCTGGGTCTCGCTTGACACAGCCACTGTAGCTCTCTAGAGATTCTAGGCCTGTCGTGGGGGCTAGCCTCTGGGGGAGGGGTGGGGAGCCTGGATACAGCCCAGGAGGGTAGAGACAGGTCCTCAGCCCCCTTTAGTTTCTCTGGAATGATGAGTGTTAGAGGCCTCCTTAAGGGAGGGGGGTGTGTGTGTGTGTGTGTGTGTGTGTGTGTGTGTGTGTGTGTGTGTGTGTGTGTGTGTGTGTGTGTGTGTGTGTGTGTGTGTGTGTGTGTGTGTGTG
>PVIU01030737.1:0-15750 GCA_004026605.1 Ondatra zibethicus | reverse complement strand
GCCTTCCTGAGAGAGATTCATTTACAGACGGCTTGAGTCTGAGATGGAGTCAGCAGACCTGGGTCGTGCTTAGGAAGGGGTCTGCAAGCCAGCCTAGCACCCCAGAGCCATTCTATTAGCTCATTTGCACGGGAGGTGCAAAACCCACAGCCTGCAGAGCCCTCCCTGCACACGCGAGAGACACGGAGGAAATGAGAGTTCCACTGTCCTTGCGAAGCCAAAGGCCACCGATGGTTGTGGAAGGAGCTACACGGGATGGAGTTATAGTTTTGAAAAAAGTACCCAAATCATGTCTAGAACTGGAATGTTTAGAGCTGTGCTTTGTTAGACCCGTACAGGAGCCCCAGAGCTCTGTGAGCTGCTTCTCAAGATCTGTCTTTGCACAATTGCACTTTGTCCAGATTATCAGGGTGTCTGTGTGTGGTGTACGCACACACACGAATGTTCATGTGTGCTCTTTTTAGGATTCTTACTGATTTTTGTTTACTGTTCTATTTTGTTTTTCGAAAACCTGCTGCTGCCAAACACTTTCGAGAGCTGATATCATGTGACTTTATACAGTTCCTCAGAAGCAAAGGTGTGGCTCAAGGAATTCTATGCCCTTAAATCTCATTATAGCAAGTGTCCTCAAAAGAAAACCCAGTAGATGGCTGTTTCCCCAGGTTTCTATTTTTAGAACAGTGTTAAGGTTTGATATAGTCGAACAATCCCGGAAGTCCCTAAAGCGACCCTGTGAGGAGGTCATATGTCTTTTCTATTTTTAAAAATGTGTGTGTGTGTGTGTGCATGTGTGTGAATGTGTGTGTACATGTGTGCATGTGTGTATGTGTGTGTGTATGTGTGTGCATGCATATGTGTACGTGTGTGCGTGCGTGTGTATGTGTGTGTGGTGTTGGTTATATTTCTAATCAGTTAGTTTGTTTCTGGGCCTGAGTAAATCCCTAGCACCATATCGTTCAGTTGGTTTAAAGATTCACATTCAAACATGCATGACAAATGAATGGAAATTGCATTTTAGGTTCCAGCTACAAACACAAGTTTGTTTCTCGGTTCATAACTCTCTTCCATTTCCTACCTTCCAGCTCATCTACATTCTACAGATGCCAGATCCCCAAAACATCCCAGAGGACAAATCAGCTTTACCTCTGGAGCCCTCCCATCTCAGCTTTTATTACCATGGTGGTTTGAGTGCCATAAATTCATAGGGAGTGGCACAATTAGAAGGTGTGGCCTTGTTGGAGGAAGTGTGGTCTTATGGGAGGAGGCTGGATGACACACACCTTTAATCCAGACCTTGAGGCTGTAAGGCAAACCTTTAATCTGGGCCACACATTCTGTGGGAAGTGTGTCACTGTGGGGGCGGGCTTTGAGGTCTTTCTCTCAAGCTTCACTCAGTGTGGCAGTCAGTCAGCTTCCTGTTGCCTCTGAGCCAAGATGTGTAGCACTATCAGCTCCAGTACCACATCTGCCTGCATGCCGCCATGCTTCCTTCCATAACAGACTGAACCTCTGAATTCTAAGGAGCCACCACAATTAAATGTTTCCTTTATAAGTGTTGATGTGGTCATGGTGTCTCTTCATGACAATAGAAATCCTAAGACAAGCACACTGACCAAATTGGTCTCTCCGACTTCTGTTTATTTTCACCTTATACATTATGGTTGAGAACCCAGAGCTGTGGTGACAATAACGACAATGACACTGCAGCAGGGAATCTTTCTGCTTTCCCTCCAGCCCTGTCTACCTCTGACTAGTCTCTACATTCTTCTACATAGAAGGTGAGAACAGGGTGGGGAGAAAAAAAGAAAGGGCGGGAGTTGGGAGATGCCATGAAGTTCTCCTTTGTGACTGAATCCTCATCTGGAACATTGTAGGTAGATACTAAAATCAGCCACCCTATCTGAAGAAACTGAGAAACATCTGCTTTGCTTGTGAAGAGTGGTTTTCAAGAGTTGAAAGCTAGCCCTGGCTAATATTTATTTAGGCTTTACCACGTACCAAGTACCATTCTCACCATTCATCCAGAATCCCAATTCATCAGTGAGTTACTATTCTTCTCATTTTTTTGGAAGGAGGAACCTAAGGTACAGAATGGTTACTTAGCCTGTTCAAAACCATACAGTTGATAAGTAATGGGCTCTGTATCCAAATGCAGAACCTCGAACTCCAAATACTCAACGTTCACCACAATATAGACAACATCATCCCGCAGCATCCATGTTCAGACGTACCTTGTTCTTGAGCTGTGTATATGAGCATCTTTCCCAGGATTTCCATTCTGAACCACTGCTTTCTTGGTAGAGCCGCTGGAGGCATTGTTTGTCCTTGCCCCTCTCCTCAGTTTGACACCTGCAGACATGGAGAGCAACCACATCAGAGTATAAAACTTTAGGAGAATGTGTCCACCGTTGTGTTAGACCTTGCCTTTCTGGACTGCACTGTCGCCCTCAACAAAAATGTAAGAAAGAAACTTTCCAGTCTAGGGTGATGTTGGGGAAGGGAACATCAAGTTATGAAGGATCCTGGTTTTTAAAACTCTCCTCAGATAGAAATCTATCAGTGTTCTCATTTGACCTCACCTGGCAGGCTCACCACCTAGTTAACTTTCTCTACAGCCAGAAGGGAGCAGACTTACTCTGTCTGCGGCTGCACTCTGCTGCGTTGGGTGCTGTCAACATGGCAAAAGGGTGCAAGGAGCGGCGGGACAACAGAGCCGGGGAGACCTGAAAGAAGACAGCTCTGTTTCACAGCTGTGTGTGCCTCATGTAGGGAGCACCTGCTACTTATAGCATGTGACGTGTCTCGCCAACCCCGAGTCCTGGTGAACTGTGTCAATTACAGCCTCTGCTCTTGCTTGGTTCCCATAACACAGAAGTCCCCTTTGCACCCGACATTCCTCACAGTTCTCTCTCACAGTCACTTTTCTGCCCTAGACTCTTGCCTTTCCTTTGCCACAGAGCTCAAGTATTCCCTTGTCTGAGTGAGGAACTTGCCCTGACATCCTGCCCTCCCAAACCAATGCACAGTATAGGCTGGGCATTGCTATTTATGCCACTGGCAAGTTTTGAACACACTCTTAACTTTATTAGCAACCTTTTTAAAATAAAAAATATAATTATATAACTTCCTCCAATTTCTCTTCTCCCTCCAACTCCTCCCATGCCCTTTTGTCTCTAACTGGTGGCCTTATTATTATTGTTGTTGTTACATGTATATAAATGCATAAATATACCAATACAACCAGATCGGTTAATTTGGTGAGACTTGTGTGCATATGATCCAGGACTGACTACTTTGTATTAAATAACCAGTTAAGAGCCTTGGCCTAGGTGAGGCTTACTCCTCCCTTGAATGTTTAAAAGCACTAGTGTGACTGAGTCTAATTTACATTTTAAATTCATCTGGGGCTCAGTTGAAAAAACTTGTCTACCATGCAAAGGCCCCTGATTCACTCCCAGCATTAAAAAAAAAAAAAAAAGATAATTAAATCAAGCAAAAAAAAATCATCTTGACTTCTTTGTGAAGAACACATGGGAAGATGAATGCAGAGAGGCCATTTAATTTCAGGACCTTGTAGTGTGCCTAACAGATAATAGCCCCCTCCCTCCAAAGTTCTTCAGTAGCTGAAAAACTGCTGCTTTAGTCAAGGCACAGTAACTAACAACATGGGTGCCATTCTCAAACTAGTTGAGTTTGATGGTGAGCAGCATGCGTGGCCTTGAGCGGGACACTTGCTGTTTTTATGCTCTGTATCATAAAGACACATTTGTACTCTGCAATCAGCATGCATATGTAATTACCAGCTTAGCACACAAACTCTGTTCTTAGATCGCTTATTCTGAAAAATCCCTTTCCAAGTCTAGAGGCCGCTGGAGGAAGTACAAGGTTGAGCCCAGCAGGCACTAAGCTGACTCAGCATTTTAAGAGGTGCCTGAGTTCCAGCACCATCAGGATCGGGAAGAGTAGCAGAGACGGTAATGAGAGAGGTACAGATGTCGCTGGTCTTAGACATGGCTGCCCAGCAGTCACAGCGCAGTCTTCCGCACTTCCTCTGACGGCTTTCTATTTTAATCTTTCACGCGGGAATCTCCAGTTCTTCGGGAAGGACTTTTGTCCATGGTGTGAGAGGGAGGACAAGAGCTGAACCAGCCCTGTTTGTTGACAATGTCTCCTTCCTACGCACATTGTGCCACCTTTGTCCTCTGTCTAGACTGGATGCTGTGTGGCTGTGCCGCCGGGCTCCACATGGTCATTTTGGTTCATGGTGATTTGCCCAGTGCTCACCCATCTGTGCTGTCCCACAGTTCAAGGCAGCTGCCTCCCAGCTTTGACCTCTTTTCTAAGACTGTTTATTCTTGGCTGTTTGTACTTCCTACTGATTTGATAACTGCTTGTCAATATGTGAAAAGAGTAAGAGAAATGGGCTGAGGGATGAAGGAAGGGCGTAGGGGTGTGTGTGTGTGTGTGTGTGTGTGTGTGTGTGTGTGTCTATCTGTCTGTGTGTCTGTGTGGGGGGATGGAAGAAGGGAGGGAAGGAGTTTGCTAGCTTGCTGTCTGGACAGAGTTAGTCTCTGGATTACTTTATGGGGAAGAGTTGAGAATTTCACAACCACCATGCTCTAATCCGTGAGTGCTGTAGCTCTCTACTCAGGCCTTCTCAAACATCCGCAGCGTTTGCAGTTTGCACTGCAGAGCCCTTGTGCAGATTCCATTAGATCCCTAAGTCTGTTTCCACCTTATAGTCAATATCATCTGTCCATACTTCATTTTCTCTTTACTCCTGGCTCACTGAAAAGAATTAAGGTTTTAGGCTGATCCTGCATCCAGCCAACTTTGCTAACACCACTTATTAATAAATAGTGTGCTGATTATTTTGGGCTTTCAAAACATCCATTATGTCATTTTAAAGAATGACAGCTTTCTGTATTTCTGTTGACCTTTTGCTTAATTATTTATGTCAATGCAAATTAAATAGGAAGGAAGACAGCAAGTACTATTGATCTATTTCTTTATTATTTTTATTTTGTGTGCATTGGTGTTTTACCTGCATGTATGTCTAATGAGAGTGTCAGAAATCCTGAAACTGGAGTTACAGACAGTTTTGAACTGCAATGTGGGGCTGGGAATTTAACCCAGGTCCTCTGGAAGGGCAGCAAGTGCTCTTAACTTCTGAGTCATCTCTCCAGTCCCAAAGATTTCTTTATTTATGTGTATGAGTATTCTGTCTGCATGTCTGTCTGCACACCAGAAGAGGGCATTGGATTCCATTACAAGCCACCATGTGGTTGCTGGTAATTGAAATCAGGACCTCTGGAAGTTTAATCACTGAGCCACCTCCTCAGCCACTGATTTATTTCTTACTTCAAGGAAGATACTGCTATTAAGTATGATCTTTGCTATAGATTTTAAAATATACTTTAACAGGTTAAGGAAATTTTCTATTGTCTTACTTTGGTAAGTATTACTTTATTGTGATAAAAAATAAAGAACTTAAAAGTATTATCTTAGCCAGGCGGTGGTGGCAAACACCTTTAGTCCCAGCACTCAGGAGACAGAAGCAGGCGGATCGCTGTGAGTTCGAGGCCAGCCTGGTCTACAGAAGTGAGTTTCAGGACAGGCTCCAAAGCTACACAGAGAAACCCTGTCTCAAAAAAAAGCTTTATCTTAACTATTTAAATATTTTTGGGTTACCTTTGACATGAACAGAAATTTTAAGTTTACAGGAAAAATAGTGGGGACTATGTAGGAAATTTACACACACACAGCCTCCTCTCCATCAATTTTCTGTCCCACAGTGGAGCACTTGCGACTGTTCATAAGCATAGGTGGGCACATCATCACCTAAATTCCAAAGCTGTCCATTTGTCTCAAGGATAAATCTGCATTTCCTTTTGTCAAATGCTTTTCTCAGAACATATTTTTCAGGTGAAGAAAATAGCTCAGTTGTCAAAATGACTACTATATACACACGAGGGCCTGAGTTCAAAACCCCAACTACCCCTAAAAGCCTCATGAAACATGCCTGTAACACCGCTGTAGCCCTGCACAGCTCAATGACAAAGTGGACAGTGAGCAAGGATGACATCTATCATTGACCTTTGGCCTCTGCACACGAGTGCAACCACAAACATGCACGTGTGTATACATGTACACACAAGGCACACATGATAATAAATGGTAAGACGTCTTTTTCTCCTCCCTCAGTGAACATAGTTCATTGTTGAGGATTTTTATATGCACAAGAGGTTGGTTATATAACCTTCCTTTTCTGTGTGCGGTTTCATCAGGTTTGGAAATAACGGCTACACTGCCTTCATATGGATCCTTAGAGTTCCGGGAGTTTGGTGAGGTGGCTCACGTTGTTTCCTCCTCTTATGTCCATGTTGAGGCATGGTGGACTGTAGGCAGCAGTGTTCCTGATTGCAGAAGTGCGGTCACCTACTCTTACCCTGCTAAGAACAGCCTTTAAGGCCTGAACACCCTTCAGCCTTCAGGTACAAAATTAGAAATACCTGATTGAGATCACATCACAGGCATCTACTAACTCGTGCCTAGAAAATGTGACAGAAGTTTCTAGTACCCTCCCAAGAATCATCTTTTTTTTTTCTTTTGGGGACAGTTAGACATGCTGTTGTACAGATAAAAATCTGTGTCTCAATCCTTCCTTCAAGCTAAATGTGACTACACCAGGAGGCTTTAGCCAGTGAAGCGCAGAACTGCACGCTCTGTGAGACTCAGGACACATTTCCTCAGGGAGAAGTGAATTCTTCACCTCCTCATCTGCAGCAGAGGTGAGCTGGAAGGCTCTCCAGCAATCGTGCTAGACAGCCAGACTGAAGTCTAGCAACACAGGGAGGGTAGAACTGAGATTTGCAGAGGTCGCGGCTGACCTATTGGATGAAGTGTCCCGAATCCTGATAATCTGTGACTCACATCAGCCATTCATTTAGCTTCCTGTGTAGTTTCCATGAAGGATTATTATCAAAGTAGGGTGACCTTTGGATCCTAATCGGGAGTTAACCGTGTTTTCTTTAACTCTGAATCCGTTCTCATCACCTCTCTGCTAAAGGATTATATGAATTACATCCTAATCTGTGAGCTTGCTAAATGCCACAGCGCAGTCAGCAGAAGTTTCTTCGAGCCAAGGGAAGATGAGTTTGTGTTAAGGCACGCAAGAACTGATCCAGAGAAGGCATGGAGTGGAGACACAAGGGTTAGGGTCATGTTTTTACCTCTGGCCTATCAAACTGGAGCAGTAATTTATTAAAATATTGCTATGGCAACAGTAAAAGGGGAGGAGGATTGGGAGGGAAAAGAGAAGTGAAATGATATAAATATATTTTAAATAAATAAATAAAAATATTGTTATGACCTCATCAGGACTGAAGTGGGGAGGGCTCTGACCCTTGGTGTCAAAACAGTTGGACAGACTCTTAAAGCTATCAGGTTTACCAGAGATGAAACCAGGCGTCTTGTCTGGAAAAATAGCTCACACATATCCAGGGTGTACTGATATTTCATTTGTATTTTAATAAATAAAGCTTGCCTGAAGATCAGAAAGTAAAACAGTCACTGTGGTCAGCCATACAGACCAGGCAGTGGTGGTACACACCTTTAATCCCAGCAGCCACACTAGTTCACCATAGAAGCCGGGCGGTAGAGGTGCACACATTTAAACCCAGCACTGGAGAGGACTATAAGACAGGAGAATGCAGGTCTCCGCTCAGTCTCATGCTGAGATTCCTGGAGGCAGGATCGCCATTTCTGTCTGAGGTAGAAGTTGTGGTTGGCTGCTTTGCTTTGCTGATCTTCAGGTTGAACCCTAATATCTGTCACTGGGTTTTTATTATTTGTGCTGTCCAGGGGATTCTGAAAATGTGGCTGGGTTATTGCAGAAATACATTTCAAAACATTTTAATGTTGGTGAAAAAATTTACAAGTTATTGGGAAAAGCCTATGCCTCGACTGATGCAATCCTGTAGTTGTTTTTCCAAAACGATGACTCATCTTGGGAGGAGGGAGAGGCAGAAATATGGAAAGAGACAAGATGGACAAGTGACTTTAATTTGCGCTTTCCCAAAGAGGAAATATATAGTTGTTGATTAGTGATCAGAACATGAATTAAAGCCACAGATGATGGAGGCAGGAGGATGACAAGTTCAAAGTTGTCCTTTCCTACATAGTGAGTTTGAGGTTAGCCTGTGCTGTGAGATTCACTCTCAAACAAACAAACAAATCCATACCCGCCCCCCAACAAAGTGCATGGTGAACTACTAATTTACACATTCTCTCTGTTTCGAAAACACCAGCGTAGGCAGCATACACTGCTGACAGAACAGTGTAGTCACTTTGGAAGACTACTGACTTCATGGGAGTGTTGAAAAGCCCATATTCCTCAGCTTAGCAGCTTCCTAGGTACACGCCATCCAGGAACTCGGGCTGCTCAACAGAACCTGCTCGACAGTAGAGGAAACAGCTCCCTCTTCTGCAGCAAGATACCATAGCTCAATAAACAAAGAGAAGAGAGATCGAGGGCCTGGCACCAGCCTCTGGCTTCCACATGCAGTTGCATGCTTGGGCATGCACACACATGTAAATATGCATATACACATAATGCACACTGCACACACATATAAACATGCAAAGTAAAATCAAAGATGTTGTGCTATTGAAGAGGGCACCTAATGTCAACACTGGGCCTCCAAACACAGGTGCGTATATGTGCAAACACACACAAAGACTCAAGATGTAGCTCAGAGATAGCGTTGCTTCTCTAGGGGGAGGAGGAGGCACAAGGTCCTGTCTTTAACCTCAGCATAGCAAAACATGAACAAAACCCATCACTGTGTGAGGCAAAATGGCAAATACATGAAGTTGCATATGTGGCAAGAGCAAGAGTGGCAGGTGAGACTGGTAAGCCCCGGACACCATCTCGTGCACTCGGCGGCTTGTTTGATTAGTCTTTATACTTTAACTATATATGCTGTTAATTAGAACATAATTAATATTGGTGATAGTAATTATCACCATCTATGACCTAGAGTCTAGGTGGACATAACTAATATCAAAGGCATGTTTTTGATGATTACTCCAATGTGTTAAAATTCAGCTTTTGCTGGGCAGTGGTGGTGCACACCTTTAATCCCAGCACTCGGGAGGCGGAGGCAGGTGGATCTCTGTGAGTTTGAGGCCAGCCTGGTCTACAAGAGCTAGTTCCAGAAGAGCCAGGGCTGTTTCACAGACAAACTCTGTCTTAAAACGCCCCCCGCCCCGCCAAATTCAGCTTTTGTTGAAGGTGTAGGTTCACAGGCAGGTCTCTGTGAGTTTGAGGCCAGACTGGTCTACAGAGCTAGTTACAGGACAGCCAAAGTGATTACAGAGAGAAACTCTGTCTTGAAAAACAAAGAAAGAAAGAAAGAAAGAAAGAAAGAAAGAAAGAAAGAAAGAAAGAAAGAAAGAAAGAAAGAAAGAAAGAAAAGAAACAAAACTGTAGGTTCTTCTGTCTCCACCAAGGCCCTCCTCTTCATGTCTGTACAAATTAATCTGGGGGAAATCCTTCAAGAAGAGAAGGTACATGAAGTAAATGTGAGTGGTACTGGCAGGGAGGAGGCTGGTGTCCCCAGCAGGGTGGGCTTTGCAATAATGGCAGTCCTGTGGAAGGCTCCCTTTGGGCTATTGTGTAACTGATAGGCATGGTCCCACTTAATCCTCAGAACAGTCTGGTGTGTTGGGGAGTAACCACAGGCTTACTTACACATAGGAAACTCGAGACCAGGGAAAGACTTATGGGAGGCCCGCAGCTAGAAAGGGATGGGTCTGGGTCTGGGCCCTGTCTGCCTTGCCTGGAGTCTTGATGTTTGAGTTTTGCTTAGGATGGGTTTGAATGCTGGCTCTTAGGATGGGTGAGTTTTGGGAAGACAGAGGAAAGCTGAAGACCTGAGGTTCTTTATTCAGAGCCCTTCTCTCCTCCACCCACTTTTATTCTCTCTGCCTTCCTTTCTTTTGTCCCCTTCTCATCCATCAAATGAGACTGTTGATTTATTTATGCTTTTTCTTCAGTTTAAATCAAGCTGGGCATTTTATATTTATCTGAAACAGTTGTAAATACCCCACACTTATGTAAAGCCTTTAATTGAACCTTCTCTGGGTCCAGACTCCTCATCAGAAAAACAAAACAAACCAAACAGAAAACCAAATTCCTTATTAACACAAAATGACCATCTGTCAGGAACCTGTGGCTGACAGTGAACAGTACCTGCCTGTGCCGCCTTTCTATCACCAGGGGGCAGCAGAGAGCCCCAGAGAAAGGCACTAGGCACAGTTGCCACAAGTCCTTCCAGTTGCCGGAAATTCATCCTAATCTGATTTGTTTTCCCCTGAATTTTAAACTCTGGCTTAGAAACTGTTTTAGCTGTTGCTTAGGAGACATTTTATCCAAAGGAGTCAAAGGTCACTTCGATATAAGTAGTTATTAAAGAACCTTTGACAACATCTATTGCTTTTAAACCACTCTAACTTCTAATTAAAACCATTACTTTTGAAGTATGTTAAACCCCAAAAGACTGTTTTAAGAAAGTTCTACAACTGTTTAACTTTTGAAATGCTACATTGAGCATATGCTGAGAGATCTTCCTGGATCCCCATCCAGGTTGCAGAAAGGTCCTCTAGGTGAAGTGGAGCCTGCAATTCTGGTTGGTAGTATTGCTTCCTCAAACCACAATCATTTGGGGAACTGGTTACCACAAACAGGCCAAGTTTTCATTGTGATAATTATATACACATTTGATTAGCTGGTTAATGTTTGGAAACTTAGAGCAGTGAAGTCTCAATGAGAAGTGATTTTTGTCCCCAGGACACGTTTGGCAGTTAGGAAGCATTTTTAACTGTCACAAATAGAGAGAAGCTTCTTGCCTCTGCTAGCTAGTGGCCAGGCATAGTACTAAATACTTCATTACACATGGCAGTTCCCAGATCCAGCCTCCAACACATGCAATACAGAATTGTCTGGCCCAAGAGGTTAAGAAATCCTGACACAAAGCTAGGGATGGTGGTGTATCCCAGGGCTCAAGGTACTGAGATGACAATTGTTTCAAGTTCAGGGGCCAGTTTGGCTATACAAAGAGGTCAAGGCTACATCACAAGACTTTGTCTCAAAAGGAAGAAAAGTAAGCTGGGTGTGGTGGCTCATGCCTTTAATCCCAGCAGTCGGTTCTTGGGAGGAAGAGTAGATGGATCTCTGAGTTCCAGGCCAGCCTGGTCTATAGAGTGATTTCCAGGACAACTAGGGCTACACAGAGAAATCCTGTCTTGAAAAACAAAAGAAGAAAAAGAAATAAATGAAACTCTGATGTATAAGAACATAGACTAATTCAGTTGCCCAGTCTTGAGTTCCAGAACCTTGATTCTAGCTATTATTTTGAGGTTTTCATGTGCTAAACTCTAAGGCTTCATTGGACTGACTTGCTTAATGACCACAACAACCCTACTTTCTAGCCTTGATTTTATGAACAGAGGTTTATAGATATTGGAAATGATCATTGTACTTGAATCTGGTGGAGCTGCAACTGAAACCCAGGCAGCGAGAGTCCTACAGTTGAGCAGCAGGTAAATTCCTTTCATATGTGAATCAATAGATGATCCCAGCTCATGGCCACAAGGCAACGCAAGTTCCTGAGGAAAGTGGTCCTCTGGCACAGTATGACCTGTGTCTCTTCCATGCTGGTCACATTGTAGTCCAGACACATCGCCACTTCTCACTGTTGGTCTGATTATGAGGATAAAGGCTATGTGCCAGTGAACAGAGACTCTTTCATGACTGACTGAGTGACTGGGCAGACATGCCCACACGTTAGCAGCATGGCCTCCTGTTTTAGCCCAGGTGCTCAGACATGGACATTTGCAAACCATGACTGATAACCCCACCAAACCAGAAGGTTATAGCATTATCCCCTTCAGAATGAAGCATGGGAACTGAGACCTAATCAGTCAACCAGTGTAGCTGAACACCTCCCCAAAGCTAGAAGGTGAAGGACAGAAAATCATAAGTGAAAACCACTGAGCATATTTTGGTTTGGAACCTATTTTGGTGAGGGAGAGAGGAGACAGGGCCACAGAAAGAATGCTTCTGGGAACTGAGCGGTGTGGTGCATGTGCTTGAAACACCACAACAGCTGGGTTTTCTTCAACTTAAAAAGCTGCTCAGTCTCCGGTGAGCACCAGTCAAGATAAGCCTCAGTACAGAATATAAGATTTATTTAAAAAGGTGTTGTGGGATATTTGTACACTGTGTGAAGTGTGTTTGCTGTGATTGATGTAATAAAAAGCTGAATGACCAATAGCTATGCAGGAGAGATAGGTGGGACTTAGGAGCAGAGAGAGGAAGAGGAGGATCTAGGCGCAGAGGAGATGCGAAGAAACAGGAGATACAAGATGGAAGACAGGTAATACCACATGATAGAACATAGATTAATATAAATGGTTAATTTACGTTATAAGATCTAGTTAGAGAACAAGCATGAGCTGTAAGCCGATCGTTCATAATGAATAAGAAGTCTCTATGTTGTTTTTGTGAACTAGAGGTCCAAAGGAAAATTCGTCCACAAAAAGACACCTTGCCCGACTTGCTCACGGGCTCATCCCTGACATTCCTCCATGCAGTTTGAAAGAGCAAAAGAACAAGTAGATCAGCAATGCTTGTGGTCAGGGAGAAAGCTGCGTTTCCTTCAGGGACTGGGGGAATTTGGATCTCAGCAGGTGCTGAGAGGCAGGTTTCAAAACCTCAGGACACTGTAAATACTTGGCTATGGAGGTGGATGAACTTCCATGACCCATTGCTTGTACAGTATAATCTGCAGGTACAAGAACAGAGGACAAATAACTCCTGTGTCAGTGAGCCTGGCCCTGCCTTGACTTCCTTCTGAATCCTTCAACCTGCGTTGTGGTTGTGACCCATTGCTTACACACTGTGGCCTGTGAGTGCAAGAACAGGGGAGAGCTGCCCTGTGCTTGTGATCTACTGTTTACACTGTCATCTACAAGTAAGGAAACAGGGCGGGCAACTGTCCTGCGGCTGTGTTCCTAGCCCTGATCTATGCTTGACTCCCTCCCAAGTCCAAATGAAACATTTGGGACAATGAGACAAGGGACAATGAGCAGAAAGAAGATCAGGGGTGAGCATGCTGGCTCAGCCCCTTCCCCTCCCAAAGAAATTTCCAGCGGTACAGGGATCATAGCTAGTATTTAAACTCTCATTGAATCTTCACACATTTATAAACTGTGAATTACCTACGTTGTCAAGGATGACTTTAAACTCCTGATCCTCCTGCCTCCATCACCTACATGCTGAGATTACAGGTGTGAGATGACAGATTACATCTGGTAACAGAACACTTTTTAAAATAAAAGGATAAAATGTAGAGGCTCAAAGAAGGAAAAGGACACATTGAGGGCTCTGGAGAGGGAGAAAGAGAGCTCTGCACTGGGCCATCCCACTGGTGATGCCCAAGGCGCCAATGAGAAAGGGGCAGGTGGCCACCATTTGCTATGTTTTTTATCTTGAGCATAATCCTTATGGATCTGGTCCTCATTCCAGACATAGAGTACGTCAAACAAATCGCAAGGTGTGACTTGCTAGGTCCACATTACTGAAAGCACAAGCGAGAAGTTACAGTGGGCAAAAATGGTGGGCACTGGCCTCCTAGCCCAGCCACCCACAGGGCCCACCAGGTTACCATGTATTGCCCCTCAGCCACCCACAGAACACACTGGTAGCTACTGTGTACCACTCCACTCAAAAGGGGCATTTTACAAGCACATGTAACTCGAGATGGGGCTGTATCTGGTTTTTACCTCTATTAAAAATAGAATTATCGCCAGGTGGTGGCGGCACTCACTTTTAATCCCAGCACTCAGGAAGCAGGCGGATCTCTGAGTTCGAGGCCATCCTGGTCTACAGAGCCAGTTCCAGGACAGTCAGGGCTACACAGTGAAACATCTCAAGAAACAAAAACAATACAATTATTTATTTGGAGTGTGTGTCGGGGGGGGGGGGTGGACACTTTGTGCCACAAGCATTCGTGTAGCGGTCAGAGGGCAGCTTTCAGGAGTGTGTTCTCTTCCACTACATAGACTTTGGGAGTTGAACCAGGGAGCTGGGATTGACTGCAGGGGCCTTTATTTGATGAGAAATCTCAATACCTCAGTTTTTACTTTTGGACATAAGATTGTTATTATCTGATGCCTGTGAATGTATATTCAAAGGCTGGGAATGCAACTCAATGGCAGAATGGATGCTTAGCAGGTAGAAAACTCTGAGAAGAGTCCCCAGCAACACACACACACACACACACACAGACATGCATGCATACACATAAAGAGCTGTGAACTAAGGGCTGGGAATATGTCAGTGGTAGAGCACTTGCTTAGCATATACCCATAAACAGGCCCCGGCATGTATATATTCTTGCTATCAATAGTCCCATATCACCCTTACCTTTGTAGAATCGGGTTTGGTAGAAGAATAGGCCCCGTAAATTTTCAGGACTTCCTCAATTGGGATACTGTTCTGTGAAACAAAAACAATGTGTTGTCATATTGTGGCTTTTTCTTTATTAAAAAACAAAATTACTGCAGCTACAATGGGTCTAGTACAGTGTAAGGTAGCACAGCAACTTGGTAATGTCTCCTAGATTATTGTGTAAACAAGCTTTCTAGACATTAACGTCTCTCATCTTTTTTTCTTGTCTCCAATAAATAATTTTATAGTACAGTATGGAGGCCAAATTTTTATTACACATTTAAAACACAAATTTTACTATTAGACGCAATATTGAAAACATGTAAGTATACATTAGTACCAAAATGAGCTTAGAAATCCTGAAATGAAGCTGGGTGTGGCGGCACAAGCCTTTGATTCCAGCACTTGGGAGGCAGAGGCAGATGGATTTCTGTGAGTTCAAGGCAAGCCTGGGCTACAGAGTAAGTTCTAGGACAGCTAGGGCTACACAGAGAAACCCTGTCTTGAAAATCAAAATAACAACAAAGAAAAAAACCAGACCTAGAATGTCCACATAGACATTGCTCTTTTTCTCACCATTAAGACTCCAGCATAAGATGATAAGATCACTGCTTCTCGCTCTCTTCGGTTTGGATACATGGGTCTGCCATGAAGCGGTGCTTTCCTAAGGGGAAATATGGATAGAGAAGGTTGGGTGTGCATGTGTGTATGGAGGACAGAGATCAGCTTCGGGGTCATTCCCCTGGAGCCATCCACCTTGGTTTTGAGTCAGGGTCTCTCACTGGACCTGGGGCTCACCATGTAGGCTAGGCTGTCAGCCAACACCAGGGATCCACATCTTTGCCTCTTTAGTGCTGTGATTATAACTTTATGCCACCATGCCCGGCATTCTATGTAGGTGCTGGGATCGAATTCGCACAGTAAGTGCTGACTGAGCCGTCTGTCTTCCAGGCTCCTATTGTTCTTTTTGATACCTGCCAAGGTGATACTGATCCATAAGTAACTAGCCGTGGTTGTGCATTATCCACTTTTAAAGTAGGATTAATATGATTGATTTTCTGTTGATGAAACACATACTTTGAATGTTTAATCTCCCAACAAAGTTATGGCTTTGCTGCTTCTCATTGTCTGCTTGGGGGAACCTGCCTTACTTTACTGTAAGCTTACCTTTAGGGAGGCTGGGAATACCCCTAGATTCTGGGAACGGGTCTGGCCAGTGTGTTCTACGTGCAGAC